>KV426031.1:0-17855 GCA_001632375.1 Exidia glandulosa HHB12029 | reverse complement strand
TACGGTATCTCAGAGCGAAGATAGCGCGAACAATGAACAGACAAACGCTAGAAAGGAGATGTACAAGCTGCAGAGCGAGAGAGCGTCATAAAGTTCAAGCCTTGGGAGCGACTTTCTTCCTTGTAATGTGCCTGACGCGAGAAAAGAGAGCCTGTAGAAGCCTGATCGCCTTAGCTTTAGGGGGAGGCGGTAAGTGGGTGTGAGAAGCAGGACCCGCTTTGCTTTCCTCGGCATTTCCTGGGTTGTTGCCCTCCCCTGCGGACGCGTCAGGGGCCATCGTCGACATCGGAGTGTTCACGGGAGCGCTAGAGGAACCTGGAACAGCATTGTTGGGCGGATGAACATTTACGACACTGTCATCTGGGGGTGCCGACCTCGCGCGCGCGTCGCGAACGACGGGACGCAGGGAGCTGGCCGATATGGAGGAAGATAGGGACCGCGGTGTGACATTCCCTGCGTAGCGCATCAGACAGGCGGCGGCTAGAGCTGCTTACGAGCAGCATTACCTAGAGACGACCGCGAAAAGGAGTCGACAGCGCCATACTGCTGTAAAGCTTCGTCACGGTCGCCGTCAGTGAGCGAGGCACGGCCACTTCTACAGGCCCATCAGCAGTTTGGTCCCGCGTGAGTTGCATGCCCACCTCAAAGGATCTTCGTCCGCGGGCGGGGTCATAACTCCTTGCAGCCAGGCAGTCGTGTGCGGTCGCTTTGCCATGATTTCCATCATGACGCGATTTTCCCAGTCTGCAACGATTCTGACGTGCGGTCAATTCTGAGGTCTCGCACAACGGGCACAAGAGACGCACTTCTTGAGATCTTCCGTTGGACCAAAAAAAGTCCTCCGGTAGGCCAAGCGTGGCGGGATCGTCGCAGACTGAGATATCCATCCATACTTCAACGTGCGGCAGGACCTTGTTCAACTTCTTTTGGACGGCCTCCGTTTCCTCGTCGACTGGGCGCACGACTTCCGGCGATTCAGAACTCGAGCTGTAATCACCACTTTCAGTATAATGCACCGAGCCGCCCGGCAGCATGACTTCAGCGGACGGCGAGCTGGAGCATGCCTGCAGCGATGTAAGCCGAGGCCGCGTTGCCTATGACGATCCACGTACTTCTGGATGATGTTCCCGTTTCTCCGCTTCTTTCTCTGCCGCCAAGGCGTCCATGTCTTGTGTTCGGGGTTTATATAGCTCTCGCCGCCCGGCTTGGAAGAGACGCGATTGACATTGATTCGGACCTATGTGAATGCGGGAGACGATTGCTGCGTAGTCGTAGAACGTATGGAAGTAGAGGTTTGGCCATGGAAGTGGCTCAGAGAGTGCAACGGGGGCGCGGCCGTTTGGGTGATACTCTGTTGGAGAGATAGGGATGGCTGCGTATGGGTAGAGTCGTGGCAGACCGACGCCGACCATGTAGAACAGCAAGTTCAGTTTCAAGTAGCCATCCGGATGTTCCGAGAGGACTTTCCCAGACTCAACTTGTGCGTCAACGCGCAACATCCAAAGGCTCAGATGTCTCACGTACAGTATATGCCATTGCAAGATACTTTGTGCGCGGAAGCGCGGCAGCCGCGCGCGTCGCCTCGGGATCGTCCAACGGAGCGACTGCGGCGACCGCATCCAACGAGATTAGAACGAACTGTCCGAATTTATCCGACTTGGGCCCATGGAGAGGCCACTTCGGGTGTATGGGTGCTTCAAGGACCTGCATGGAGGAGCGGGATGAAGGTGAACCAGTCGGCTTCCGCCGCAACCGTCCCTTGTTCTCGTCCCACCATCACGTTCGTTCACCACTGTACCTACCGACCGTGCACGTTCTGCGCGATACAGCTCTGTCGCTGATATACCCAATTGCCCGCGTCTCGTGGTTCAGACCGTTGAGATCTTGAGCCTCCCCGCCAGCACATCGCAACTCTCACGCGTTCCAGGCCAAATAATGAAGCTGAGGCGCTGGCTGCGCTGAACACCTCATTGTCACCCCGCGTATAAAGCACCATTGCGTTCCGTGGCTGCTCGGTGATTGCGTGTCGATGCGATTGGCGGTGTTAATTCTGGGTGCAGTGCGTCGTCTGCTTGTGTCCGTTTGCCTATGCCCCGCTTGCTGCAACGCCCTTCCCGTTCGAATTCTTGTCTATTCGAATCTGGCGGTGGCTTGCGCCAGCTTTCCCTGCCGAACTCGGGAACTGTCGACGCTAGACTTGATACGAGGCCTGCCGTTAGACGGTCCTCCTTCCCACGCGACGCTGCCTTCCTCTTGCGTCAAACCAATGAAGTCGGACGATTAGTATATGCCACTATGACTATGAATTAGTCTCTGGAGACACGACTCTTTAGCGTTCAGCCCGCATCGTCCGTCCTGCATGACTCGCCGAGGCATCGTATGCCTGACACAACAAACCCTTCCCGGTACCTAGGCTCACAGCTTGCTGTCTTCATTCGACTGTAGGCCTTGCAACTTGCAATGTCGTACCACGGTCGTGAGCACTGCACTGGGTTTTTGTCTGTGGTGAACCCTCTACTCTGCTACGGCTGCACTCTACCTTGGATGGGACTAAGGAACAATTTAGTCTTAAGATCTGTATACATATAATTGGTAATCTTATCGAGAACACTGAGGAAACGCTGTGTATGATTATATTCATAGGTCTGAGTCCTCGATAGATGAGTGCAAGACTCGCAGATGAGTTTATAACAACTTCGCTGCCATACTGTATATTTTTACTGTAAGGAATATGGAGAAGTCCGTGTCTCGTGAGTATAGTATTGCGTTTCGCCAAGTCGAAAGTGTAAAGCTGGCATCGGAAGCAGTACCTGGTTTATCCGTTTCGTTTTGCTGGCGCCCGCTGGTCGCCGCGCTTCCACGTCCGCCACGTTATAATGGGCTCCATGAACGGCGAACCGTCCATCTTGGACAAGCTCGACAGCATGGGCGAGCCCTTGAAGCAGTTCGACGCGTTCCCAAAGATCCCAACGACCTACAAGTCCACGCGCGGCGAGGGCGGCCTGCTCACGCTCTTCGCCGTCCTCCTCAGCATCCTGCTCGTCCTCAACGACGTCGGCGAGTATATCTGGGGCTGGTCAGACTACGAGTTCAGTGTCGACAGGAGTCGCTCGAGCTATATGCCCATCAACGTCGACCTCGTCGTCAACATGCCCTGTCACTGTGCGTCTCGACGTTCTGGCCTCGTCGTCGGCGCTGACGATGAGCAGACCTCTCTGTCGACATACGGGACGCCGTGGGCGACAGATTACATCTGAGCGATGGCCTGAAGCGTGAGGGTGTGCGTCGCTCCGGTCGTTGAGCGCGCCGACGTGTCACTCACGTGCACACTCGCAGACCGTCTGGGACGTCGGCCAGGCTTCCCGCATGCAGTCAGTGTCGGTCACAAGTTGCTGCCACGTCTGACTGTCGCTCTAGGAACCATTCCGAGACGATGCTCTCCGCGACCGAGGTCGTGCGCGAATCCCGCAAGTCGCGCGGCTTCTTCTCCATCTTCCGCCGCAACAAGAAACCTGACTTCAAGCCGACGTACCACCACCCGAACATGGGCAAGGCCGTCGGGAGCGCGTGCAGGATATTCGGCAGCATGTTCGTCAAGAAGGTTACCGCGAACTTGCACATCACGACCGCGGGACATGGATACTCGAGCCACGTCCACACCGACCATACCATGATGAACCTTTCGCACGTCGTCTCCGAGTTTTCCTTTGGACCGTTCATCCCGGACATCTCCCAGCCACTCGACAACTTGTTTGAGGTCGCGCGAGAACGTACGTCGATCCCAGGGTTGTGTCATTGTCTGACACTTTTGACAGCGTTCACGGCGTACCAGTACTTCCTGACGGTCGTGCCCACGACATACGTCGCGCCGCGCGCGTACCCGATGCGCACCAACCAGTATTCCGTCACCAACTACAAGCGCACCTTCGAGCACGGCCAAGCCACGCCCGGCATCTTCTTCAAATTCGACATCGACCCGATGCAGCTCACCATCCTCCAGCGCACGACGACGTTCACCCAATTGCTCATCCGCATCATCGGCGTCGTCGGCGGTGTATGGGTGTGCATGGGCTGGGCGGTCAAGATCGGGTACCGCGCGGCTGAGGCGGTTATTGGGCCCTCGGACGATGGATATGTCGTCGCGGAGAGTTCGGCCGTGCAGAAGAAACGCTGGGTCGGCGGCGAGTTGCGCGCGCGTCCGAATGCGCGCGTTGGCGGCGCAAATGGCTCGCCGTACTCGAGCTACCAGGGGACACCGACGAGCGCGGCTTTCGCACCTACTACGCCTGGTACGGCGCAGTACGCGCGCGTGCCGCTCCCGCCGTCTGCAGGATACGCCTCGCCCGGTTTCCCGCAGAGCGCAGGATACGCGAGTCCAGGTTTCCCGCGCTCGAACGCGAGCGTCTTCCCGCCATCGCCCCTCCCCGGCGCATCAGGTTTCCCAACTTCGCCTCTCCCGGGCAGCGCGGGCTTCCCGCCCTCGCCATCGCCAGGCGTAACGGGCTTCCCGCGCTCTCCAGGTCCGCAACAGGGCCTCGGGTTCGCGCAGCACCAGGTGCGCACGAGCAGCGGGTTACGCGTGAGCAGCAGCGGCGAGGAGATCGACTCGCCATACACGCCGCCTCCACCGAAAAAGGAGAAGAGCGACTGATCATGGAGGAAGAGACCCCGCACATGTACATAGCCTCTTGAATAGACTCGTTTGCACTAATTGACGCGAGACCCGAGAAAACGCGCCTGCCCGAGCCGAGTTGTTGGTTCAAAAGTCAAAAAGTTGTGCAAGACTCGCGGTTTTTAAGAAAAATTTGGGCATAGTCTCCCCGTCCCGAAGGTGGTTTATTAATTCAGCAGGGCTTCGACCTCCGTGGACCAGGCAAAAGAGCCCAGTCCACGGTGTGGGATAGACGAGAGATACAGGAATCGGGCGCACACGCCGCGGACGGAACGAGTAGAGTCTGCAATTACGTGCAAGTCAGTAAGTCGCAGAGTTGATGATAAAGCAAGTTAGATCTCAGATGCAGCGTAATTTCCGCTAAGGTCCTTACCTGGTATTGAGGTGCAGGTCTGTCTAGCCACAGATTCTGACCTGGCCGGGATACTGCTTATAGGATAGTGAGTAACTCTGGACGGCTGGAGAGTGAGATCTGACTTACTGCAATGTCTGTGCGACGAGGAGGACGTATTGCGGATGCAGTTGTTGTCCTCCGCGGCGTCCGCGACGCGCCACCGTCAATGCCCTGGAGACCTGTCGAACGTCACCTATCTCGTAGGAATAGTGTGAGCGGTTACGGGGAATCGAAGTAGAATCATCACACCGGCGAGTACTCACCTCAACACGGCGAAGCTTGCAAGCCGATGCGCGTTTTCTTTTGGGTAATCCTTGCGGACGTCGTCGTCGCCCGTGTCCGAAAAAGGTAGCATTAGAGTATCTTCCCGACGATGGCATCGTAATGGAGTCGTCGCAGCGGCTGACGGAGATGACGATCTGCACGCATAGACAGACTGCGCGGGCGATGGAGTCGTCTAGCCAGAGATTCGGAGCCGATTGGTTGAGACATAGGACCTGTAACCACAACGTCGTCAGATTTGCCGACAGGCGCAATACTGAGGTCTTACATCAGCAAATTGGGATCCGGCTCGCACGCGCAGGCATAGGCTGGCATGGAATATAGCGGCTTGCAATACGTGGTCAGAGCAGGCAAGCCATTGTCCGGTCGCTGCCGGACTGGTGGCTATCTGGCGGTGTCTGGCCGGCCACTCCCGGCCTGGTAATGGTCTGACACGGGCCGGCAATAGCGTGCAACGAACGACCAGACCGATGCCTGACTGGAGGGGGATTAGCCCACTATTGCCATGTATGATCTGTCATCCGTACTTATCCTTCAATAAGAATCTGTCCCTTATCCTATTCCTCAACTTGGTCGGTATATGTTATGATTCACTCGGTCTGCTGGTCCTGAAACACAATGTTTAAAAGGAATTGTCAGGGTGTAATAAATATAGTGATACAGTCAGAAGCACTCGTCCGCGTCCGCGTCTACATTCTCCTCGTATTCAAGCTCCTCCCGCTCCATCGACTCGTCCTCCGACTCCTGGCTCTTGCCCTCCTCTTCCTCTTCCTCTTCCTCTTCCTCTTCTTCCTCCTCCTCCCCATCGCCCTCATCTTCCTCATCACCATCTAGTTCCTCGTCGTCATCGTCGCCGGCAGCCTCTTCGGCGTCTAGTAGATCTTGAATGCCCGGCTCATGATCGTCGCCCTCATCCTCTTCCTCTTCCTCTTCGTCGTCGACAATCTCGTACGGTGCGTCCTTGTCGCCTGAACGAGATCCAGCTGCGGCCCTGCTGGTGTCGTCGTCCTGTGGATCTGGCGCCGACCCACCGCCGAGTTGCGCGTTGCTGGAACCATTGAGACGACTAGAGCGCCTCGGAGCTGCAGCCGCGCCGTCCTGAGGAGCCGCCTGCGCTGTAGAGGGGGCGGTTGGAGCTGGGTGCCACTGCTTGTTCGGACGCGGAGGGCGCGTAAAGCGATGGCCAACGCTGCCGCGCTTGTAGCGCATCATCATGTCCCTATCAACGAAGCTGTATATTGCGTCAGTTACACACCCGCCGGACAGGCCATACGAAAGTACTCACATTCCAACGTAGTAGTTCATCCAATCATCTGATTCGCCCTCACGACGCGCGATGGACGTCTCGTGTCGAAGTAGATTCGATGTTCTGCCTTGCGAGAAGGCTGGCATGAGATGACATGCACGTAGTATCGACGCCGGGTCGAGAAAACCGAACGCGTCACGGTTCTCCTCTGGAACGAAACCGATACGTGGAAGGCGCCGCTTACTCCAGCCGTCGCTCCAGCCGGGCTCTTCGCCAAACCAGCGAATCCAGACGACGTCGAACCGCTTGGGTGCCATACCGGGTCTGGCGTTCGAGGGTAGGACGTTGACGTGAAAGATGCTCAGCACCCTGGCATACCAATATGGATGCGCGTTCAGACGGTCCTCTTGCGAGAGAAACATGACGTCGCGATGGTTCGTCCTCGGGTTGATTGAGTCTTGATCGCGGCGGACATCGTACGTCGTGTAGTTAATGCGTAGGGTACGGTGGAGATAGAGCTTGTTGTGGACGATGGTGAAGCTCTGGCGCGATGCCTCTGAGTAGCGCTCGTCAGGCTCATCTGGCTCGAGCCCCATGCGCTCGAGCAGATGACTCTTCAGGTCCACATAGAAGTGCTGTTCAAGCGTTAGAGAAAGGCGCTCGACACCCTGCCCTGGATCGCGTACCTTTGTAGCAGGATCGCTCTCGTCGCGGCCCACGAACTCTGCGATGTCGACGCCGAACTTCTCGTCGACGGCCATGTTGTACGGCATTTGCGGCGCACCACGGGGGGAGGGCTCGGTGGACTTCGTCCCTTTCCCCTCCTTGGCCCGGGGAGGAACGAGCAGGCGAAGGCGCGCTTCGCGACGCTCAGCAGCTGCAAGCTGAGCGCCGGTGTTGTTGTGGTTCGTAAGTTTGTTTCGACGCTTTATCTGGCGATGAGTAAGCTCGATCTGCGCCGCCGAAAGTCAGTCATGTACGCGGGAGTGTGCTGTGCGTTACGCACGAGCCGCGAGTCGTAGTTATCTGTGGTTCCGATGCGCTCGATGGTCGGGGCATAGTCGCCGAGGGCGTGTAACTTGTACGTCTCCATGTTGAACGTACGACGCTGCCCCCCGGACGCGGTAGCAGCCGCCGACGTTTTCTTGGCATTGGCCTGCGCGCGCCGTTGTCGAGCGCGCACCTCCCGCGGGAGTTCCTTCGTCTCCATGCCGTCCGACTTGGCTTTGAACTCGCGCAGTAGATCGCCGAGATCAGACGTGACCTGGCGCAGGTTCGCGAGCGTCGACTCGGTGTGCAGGCGAAGCTTCGCGAGACCGTGCCACTCGCCCGCGACGAAGAGCAAGTCCATGAAGAGGTCATTGAAGTCGTCCGGGAGGAGACCGTCGAACGCGGCAATGGAACACTGCGTGGGTCTTAGTTCAACCGCATTGAAGCATAGGATAAGGCGCACCTGGAGAATGTCCTCGAAGTCGCGAGCTCCGAGTCGCTTCATATCCGACACGTTGTTGTGGAACTTGCGGATCGTCGAGCGGCCGAAGGTCGACATTTGCCTGAACCTGCATTCGTTCAGTCAGCGCCAGCATCTCGCACGGAGGGTGCATCGCACCTCAAGTCCAGCTCCGCGACGAGATTTTTGTCGATTGCCTGTAGGATACGCAGCATGTGTATGAAGATGGCCTTCCAGACGCCCAGCTCGAACTCGTGAAGTAGATCGACGACAAGCATTGCGAAGAAGTTGAAGAGTAGATGGGATAAGCGTTTCGAGAACGCATTCTACAAGAACAGATCAGTTGGCGCCTCGACGTAGAAACCAGCCAGCTCACGTCGTTCGGCGTCATCGACTCGTCCTGCAGCATCTCCGGCAGCGCAGCCTTCGAATCCACAACGTAGCCCTTCTCGTATATGTTCTTCCGCGCTTCTGCAACCTTCGCCCGACGCCGTTCTGTATCCACGCGCGCCTTGTTGACGCGCCGACGTTCGTCGAGCTTTTGACCGAGCTTGTGGATCTCGCCGCGCGTTACGAGACAACGCGGACAAAGGCACTTGCCCTTGTCCTTGATTGACGCGAGTATGACCCTGCAGATAGTCAGTACATTGATGCGGGAGTTGAATCAGCGCTGCTCACTTCTCTGGATAGTCGGCTGAGTACGTGAAAATCCGTGGAAAGATGAGTCGCTTTACTCCATCGCGACAGTTCAGGACCATTCCAAACTCGTACGCCTCCAGGAACTCGTCGTCTAGCAGGATCTCCCATGACGCATGCATGACCTCGCGCTTGCAGAACGTCAATAAGGCTTGCTTGGCCGCTTGGCCGCCCGTGCGCTTGCGGATGAAGTCTTGGACTTCGTCTGGAAGCTGTCGCGAGCGTCAGCATCGATACGACCATTGCTGTGAAGTCGCGCACCTCCGTGAACTGCGCGATATGGTGAACAGAATGCGACGAGGGGCAGCCGCGCTTGTACTTTGTCTTATTACCGGCCATAACGTAGTCCGGCCACGCATGCTCCGTCCCGAACTGCGACAGCATTGTCGCGTCTGAACCGAACATCAGGGCAAACAACGCGCGAGGTAGACCGTGGCCAGGTCGGTCTGGCGGGATGACCTTGCGCTGCACGCGCTCGTGCTCCTCGATCCACGCAGGGGACCAGTAAAGCTCCCCGGAGAGCCGTTCCGCCTTTCCGTCCTCGTTTGTGACGAATACACGGTATGGATTCCATACGAAGTCGTCGGATTCGGGGCTGTCCTCGACGATGGCGCGAATGACACCGCACAGCGGGCGATACCAGAAGTTCTCGAGTTCCACTGGAAACGAGGCTGCTCCAGCGTTGACCTCGTCCGCGCGAAACTTCTTGGGAATTGGAACCTCGATTTTGACTTTGGCTTGTCGCCAGTCGTCGCCTTTGCCAAACGAAGCGCCAAGCTCTTTACGAACGCGCTTGTAGCTGTTGTCGGCGAAGTGATCCTTGTCGAAGTCCGGATGGCGGAGAAAGTCCTTTACCAGCGCGTCGAGCGCGGCGGCAGAGTTGGTCGGATGGTCGGAATGCCACTTCAAGAGCCGAGCTTGATCAGCGGCGGCAGAGGTGCTCGTGTGCGCCGCAAAGGCAGGATGGTTGAGCAGGTCAGGAGGCGGAGGGGGCTGAAGCTTTGCAGCGAGACGATCCGTGAAGTCGAGCATTGATTCTGGGTCGCGTTCTGGAAGGTAGTCGTACTCGCGCCACATGTCGAACGTGTTCTTGGACGATATGATGCGTCTGGGCTGCGGGATGGCCTGCTCGGGCTCGGGCTCTGGCGTTTGCGTCGGCGTCTCCTCGCGCTCTGGGAGCGGAGCCATGGGCTGAGGCAAGATGTCCGGTACGGGCTGAGGGCGCCGTCGCAGATTGTAACGCGAGCCGCCCTCTTCGACTACAGGTAGCGGCAGAGGCTGCTCTTCAGGCAGAGCGGGCGCGGGAGGAGCGGGCGAGGGAGGAGCGGGCAGGGAAGGTGCCTGCTCGTCAGGTGGCGCAAGTTCCATGTCGTAGTCGAGCGCCGCATCGATAGAGTCGCTAGGACCAGCGCTAGCCCCGCGAAGTCGCTTCGAGTGCGGTTGGACATCGTTGCGTGCGTCGAGCTCTGCACGCTTCCGCTTTCGAAGCTCTTGCAAGCCTGAACGCCTACGCCTGTTCCTCTGCTTTATATAGGCATCGCAGTTGCGCTGGTGTCGGTCGAGTTTGCCAGTTTGAACCTCCTCGCGACAGCCAGTACAGACGTCCATGGCAGGCAAGGTGGTGGGTGGGTGGGCAAGCGAGAGATGGCGAGCAGCAGGGCCAGCCATCTTATGGCGCGTGCAGCAGACCACGCTCGGCTCGCAAAAGAAGCCGCCGCCTGCAGGCCACGCATGCACCCATTCTGATCTGGGGCAATGACGAAAGCGGCGTGCCAGTAGGGCTCGAGAATAGCGCGAGACAGCGCCGGGGCCGTCGACGGCGAGGACGGCGAGGACGTTCAAAAGATAGGGGTAACGAGCACACAGCGTGATAGAAAAGGACGCAGTAATTAAGATACATATACTATAGATCATGCACAATGGGTATCTATACGAGCTACAGAGTCCATATCCTTGGCCGTTGGCGTCCTGGGCGTCCTGAGCGGCGGTGGTCGTCCTGGTCGTCCTGGGATCCAAGTCGAAATCCTGGGCGGTGGTGATCGTGCGATTGGCGATGGGGATGTTGAACGTCACAGCGCCCCAAGTGGGGTTCCGCAACTAGCTCTGCTCGCTCAGCGACCCAAGTGGGCCACCGAGAAGTACGAGGCAGAGTGAGAAAAGCATCCGGCCGGCCGGCCGGTGCAAGAAGCCGCCGGCCGGTCGGAACCTTTCTCACTCTGCCTCGTACTTCTCGGTGGCCCACTTGGGTCGCTGAGCGAGCAGAGCTAGTTGCGGAACCCCACTTGGGGCGCTGTGACGTTCAACATCCCCATCGCCAATCGCACGATCACCACCGCCCAGGATTTCGACTTGGATCCCAGGACGACCAGGACGACCACCGCCGCTCAGGACGCCCAGGACGACCACCGCCGCTCCAGGAGATCAGTGGCTTCGCGTCACGCATCCTCTCGACCTCTCTATCGACGTATTACTCACCAATGTCTTACACGCAACGTCGCGAAGACGTTAACGTCCCGCCCGCGCTCGTCGTCAGTGGCACACAATTCGATACTTCGCATCGCTGGGACAAAGCGCACCCCACGTGCTTCCGCGACGAAACAGCCAAGAAGTATATCCTCTGTCGTTACGGCTGGCGAACGACGCCTGCCATCCCACCGTCCGAGTTTCCTCGCGCACGCGTCGACTGGAGGCTTGGCCCGCACGAGCCAATGCAATACCCGCAGCTGTGGGACCATTCTGCGCCTCACTTGGCCTGGATAGAGCGTTCGCCGAGCCACGTCGACCTGTACTCGGCTTCCATCACTGGCTACGTCTTGCAACTCGTCGACTGGACGCCTATCCATGCGCAGTCTGTATATGGCAGGGTGTCACAGCCTGTAGTCTCTCGTCTTCGTGAAGCGTTCTATGCAATCTACAACCTCGTTATCCCTCTCTTCGCTGAAGCGCGCACAAAGCACCTCCTGCCTAAGCGCACGATAAGCGAATGTACGAAGCTGCTCGCCGAGTTCCAGACAGTCGCAGCAGCCTTCAAGGATTCTGCATTGAACGTTACGCGAGTACAGCGTGGAATTGCCGAGCTCAGAGGTTTCTACCGCTTTCGCATGGACTGTCGTTACCACGTTCAACATCCATACTTCGTCTCGGACGTTCTGTACGACTACGTCGGCGTTTTCGTTACGGATGTACATCTATGCTCGTTGCTACATCGCCTCGGTGTTCCCGTCTGGCTTGTGCTCGACAGAATTCCCAAAGATGTCTCGCTCCTCTCTCAACCGCCTACTCCCTGCAGCGACTGGGTCGAGATGCACCTCCTCGACGCCGTACAGTTACCTGCCCGCGGGAGAGCTCTCGCAGTCCGCAGCAGCCAGATTCGAGCTCGTTCTCGCTCTCCGCTATCGGAACGGTCGAAGCGAGTCGCTCGCTCGCCTACATCTGCGAGTGCGTCCAACATGTGGATAAAGAGAAACTTCATCGCAGACCCTCAGATGCAAGTGGGTCAAGCGGTAAAGAACGGCCAGGTCGAGCTGCCAGAGTGGGCCCCGGACCCGCTTCCGTGGCTATTCGACATCTGCTCTCTCGTAGACACCACCGAGGAACGCCAGCGACGTCTATGCGCAGTGGATGTGGAGTACGCTGTCCCGCAGAGTATCTTCCTGCGAGGTCCTCTTTACCTCATGCCCCCGGTCCACATCTTCTATAAGAAGAACGCTATCGCCAGCGAGATCGCTTTCAGATGCTGGGCAAGTTTGGATACGTTCTGGGTCTCACGCGTCACACAAGAGGACGAGTCCACACTCGGACCTGGGCTGAGCTCTCCTACGTGGCGTTCGTACATGGAGAACAAGTACAAGCCGCGCACGACCGTGACCGCGGCGAACTTGAACGTTATCGAGAGCAGTGCCAGTTCCAATGCGGGACAGACTTCTCGCGAGCCCGCCGCCGGCGCTTCCACTTCTGCCACCATCACTCAGGCTCCTAAACCTGCGGCCTCGTCCGAAAGTGAAACTTCGCTTGAGCGTCGCGCCTCGCAGCTCGAGAGCGAGATCCAAAACGCTCTCATTGCCGCCGCCTACGAATCTGACGACGACTCTGACGATGACGACGGCATGCCTGCAATGTTCAACGCGGACGAGCCACGTGTGTACTATACTCGCGACCCAGTCCCAGGCGAAAGGCCCTTCACCCCCGAGGAACAGCGCGACTCCGTACTGCCGTCGAACTGGGAGAATACGATGCTCGACTTCTTTGTCGAAGAGGACAGCCGGCGCATGACGAAAGCCAGTCAGAAGCGTAAGAAGGAGGTCAGATTCTCGAGAGGCTGGGACAAGTTCGACGATTTCGAGAACAGGCGGCGTCTCTTCTTTATGCGGTCCTCGCGCGTGGCTTCAGAGTTTCCGCAGGGTGGAGAACGACGCATCGCGGCGAACGTTCTTACTTGGCATCGCGATCCTAATGACGAGGTGGGGAGAGCATACCCGTCCAAGTACATTTGGCCAGTCGGTATACCTCGTTCGAAGAAACGCGCTGCAGAAAAGCTTGCATACGTGGTGCGTCACATGCTTCCTTGGCTTGGACGACATTATCAATTGACACTATTATATTATAGGTAACTGCAGACGAAGCCGTAGCGGATGGGATCCCCTTCGAGCTTATTGGCAAGACGAAGCAAGAGGTCGAGGAGGTACTTGTGTATTCCTTTTGCGTACAGATAATGTACTAACTAACGGTGCAGGAAATGCTCAAACGCGGCGCGTGGACTGTGGAAACGACGTGGCCCAGCCGGAGGGCCGAGAAGGCGACTGCAGCGCTCGTGCAGCAGGCCCAAACCGCAGACCAACCTGAGCCAGCGCAGGCGCAGACGCAGGCTCCCGCTCCCGTCCTCGAGCTCGAGCCCGACCCCATCTTTGGTACCCACGCTCCTGTCCCTTCGGGGCGCGGACTGTCCGAATTTCGCTTTGGATCGCACGTCGTGACCGCCGAGGACTTGAAGAAGGTGGAATACCGCAAGTTCATTCTCTGGCGCATTCAGGAAGCGTCTTTCCGGTTTCAGCTTCGCACGCTCGACATGTACGTCCTCAAGTCCATGGGCGTCTGGGACGACGACGTAGCAGCAGAACGCGCCAGGCTCTGGCCGCAATGCTGGGGCCGCGGATCGGAGTCCTTCGTACCGCGCGGCGACGTCGAGCCATTACTCTCGCGCGACTCGAACCCAGTCGATCGCTTTCTCGGCTTGATTGCGTTCTCCCGACTTGTTCATTCGTGGCCGCGCGCGGAAACGTACAAGTCGATCCAACAGTACACGCGACTCGGAGGAGAAGGGTTGCAAGAGGATCAAATCCCAGTAGTCGAACGTAGTCTGTGGAGACTCTACGCGCAGACGTATTACGACTACTTCGGCCTCATGCCCACGCTTCCAGCCAAGATGCCCCCCAACCCTTTCCCTTCTCCAGTCTCGGAATAAAACGGCGTCGTTTTCATATGATCCCATCGAAGCGTCCCGAATCCCAAGCGTCACGATTCAAATTAGAACTTGCTCTCTGTCGCCCTTGTCACTGCCGTGGACGTTCTCATGTATATTCTACCGCTCATACACGAACGTTATGCCTCTCGTACTTGAACATCTCCTGGTTCAGTCTTCAATCTCGCAACTTGTAATTCATCAGGCTCAATAACTGGTACGTTCATTTCCAGTTCACAACCTTATTGTTTTCTCGTAAAATGCTCACAACAGGCATCTGTAAGCGTGCGGGCCATGGTCTGATGGCAGGGAGATGAACTTCGGCCCGACCCAGGTTGTACACGTTTCGACATCACACCATGCGGCGCACGTTCTGACCAGACGAAGGTTGCCCGAACTTGTAAAACAGCGACGTTTGCTGGAATATCGACGTATACTGCGCTTTGCATGACTACAGGGGCGGTTATCGACGAAACATTTGGAAACGAGAGTAGTGGCTAGACATTGGAGTTCTCGACGAGGCAGGGTTCGACGGCGGGCACGGCTACCTTCATCAAGCGTAGGCAACCGTGGCGATGGGGTTGCGTGGTTTTACGTTATTGCGAGGCAGGTAATGGTCATGTGGTGAGTGCGCGGGCGTGGTCTGCTGGGTGTGGCTATTGTTCCGATGTGCGTGGTCGGCAGCAGCTCTATAAAGATCTGCGCGTGCAACTCCCCTTTTTTGCGTCTCTCCCTTCTCCCACCAACTCCCACCACCAACATGTCATCGTCCGCTCGCCGCCGTCCCACTGGCAACAACTCCTCTCGTCGCAACAACTCCCGGGCCGCCGCCGACCCTCGAGAGCAAAGCCCGCATCGCCAGCAAGGGGGAGAACGCCAGCCGCAGCCGCGCCGCACGTCCCCGGAATGCAACAACAACGAAGGCCCGGGCTCGGGCTCGGGCGACGGCAACGGCGAAGGGGACGACGACGACGACGATGGCAACTTCGGCCTCCCCCGGCGTTTCAAAAAGTGCGTGCTCCCCGTCAACCGTCATATCCCAGTCCACTGATACTACTTCTAGAGTCACGAAGTCCCTATTGGACACTGGTCTCATCGCTCAGGGTCGCATTTATTGTCGGTTCATCGACGCCGTCCGCCCGCCTGTGTACGCGATGGAAGAGATGCTCTGGCGCTTGTCGGAAGCAGCGGACCATACTACTCCTTCTGAGTACGACGAGAAGTGTGTCTCTTCTCCCTGTGGACGCTCTTCACTGGCTCATCCTCACTCAGACGCACGCGCGACTGGAAGAACTGGGAACGGCTTTCCGCGCGCATACCCCGCCTGAGCTCTCTGATCGATAAGGCTGACGAGGAGCACGAGCTTCCGGTCATCTATGCCTCGGTGCGTACACGCTGTCCCTCATTCGCGCTTCGACGTTGACTGACTCGTATAGCTCAACTACGGTTGCTCGCAAGCGCGCAGCGAGAGCGTAGGTTCGCTCAAGCGGTCTGGCGCGCTTATGCAGTGGATCGAGGACCTCTGCCCCGCAGAGTTTCGCGACGACTCAGCTCTCCCTTCGCGCGTTGACAAAAGCGTTCTCGGCTACACCAACCGCATGACAGCCTTCCTGCTTTGCCCGACCTCCGAGAACATCAGACTGCCAGGGTTCGTGACCGCGATCCTCGTCGTTACCCACTCACGTCCCGCGCTTGCAGAGTTCTCGAAAATCTCCAGAAGAACGTGACCAACAAGTCGGCGGTCCCGTATTTCATCTACGAGGACTTCAAGTACGACGAAGAAGATCCCGACAAAGGTCTCTGCCGTAGCAAGATCGTCCTTTGGGTACGTGCTTTCTCTAGCCTTGTTTCCGTGCGCGCGTCTCACCGGGAACAGGGGGTGCAGCACGTCTTCACTGGCCCCTCGACTGTGGGCAGACGGGGTGGCGCAGGCCGCACGTCGAACAAGGATAGCAACGCCGACATCGCCCACGTCCACGAGGTGACACCGGAGAGCGTCGCTTTCGTCGTCATGATAGTGCGTGCCTCGTTTCTCCTCTTCCTGCGCTAGCCTTCTCACTGGCATTGCTAGATTCGCTTCTTGCTCTCGACGAGCAAGTCGATGCGCCTGAAGGATACCTCGGAGTTCGACTACCCCAAGCTCTACGACCAGCTCGTTGAGTACTTCCAGCACGACCTCGACGCACCAGCCTCGGAAGAGCGGCCCGGGAAGGACACCCTCGATTGGTTGACCCAGTACGTCGTCGTGTCCAATGTCGTCGCTGTCTTCTCACTTTACGTGCACAGGCAAGTCTATGGCAACTCCCTGGACGTCACGGACGACGATCTGTGCATCAACAACGTCGTTGCACGCGCCCGCGCCCTGCGCGCTCTCGCTCGTCCCACTCCCACTTCCGCTCCCACTCCGTCTGCGTCTGCTTGATTGTGTCCATTACGCTTCTGTCTCGTCCCCGCGTCTATTGCTATTCCCATTCCCGCTTGATCTACGCCTGCTTGTTCATGTACGTTATATCCGTCTGCCAGTGAATTGCATCGATTTCATTTCGTATTACATTGCGCGTGGGAACTGCTCGGCTCGGGATCGCATGCATCCTACATCCGCCTCGTTAGGGTACGCGGCAAGACGCCAGAGAGATACTAACTACGTATGCAACTGATCAGCGTTCAACCAGGCTCGTGGAGTTCTGACAAGACGGCTGCTAGGCCGACGGGCGCATGGCCTGGACGGCGGGACTCTGGCCATTCTAACTTCAGCTCATGCCGGTCGGGCCACGCTCTGGCGTGCTACTTGCGTGACAGCTGGTAAGATTGCTGACAGACCGGCAATCCCCTGGCCACGCATGACGTGACGACCACGTGTCCGACGTGAACCTGACGATCCTCCACGTGACAGGTGTTATCTGGCAACAATCTGGCGTGATGTCCGCCTGTCTGACGGTAGATAGGCAAGGACACCGACACCTGGCCTTGTCTGGCAGGCGTCTGACAGTCATGCCTGTCTGGCAAGACATGGCATTGCTGGTGGTGACTGGTCATATATTGTAGGCATATGCTAGATACATCCTAATTTGCTGATGTACGCGCCTTGAATGATGCGCCTCTTCTCCCGATACGATCAGCGCGTGGGCGGTTGTCATCCCTCCGCGGCGTCGCAGAGACCTGTCAAATGTCAGACTTGCGCGCGAGTCGAAGGGTGCAGAGTGAGGAAATGGGGTGACGACAAGAGTCGTGGGTGAATGATGGAAGAGGAGAGTTGACTCACCTCGTCGCGGAACCTGCGATCACCGTGGCGTGAGACGCGCTTTTTGTCCGATAATCCTTGCGGACGCTGATCAGCCCCAAATCCGCTCGTCAAGAAATTTGCGCGATTTCGACTTCAACAAGAACTCTCAATATGTTCCTCGCCGACAAGGACGACGAGCAGACTCCTCGCAGGCTCACGCGGCATCAGATCTACGATCTGCAGGTGCCAGGAACCACCGGGCAACGCGGTATCACATTCTTCGGCAGATCCCGTCGTACAAGACGAAACGCCTCTCGACGACGCACCACGTCCTTATGGCGACTCACGCACCCATACCGCACCATCGCACCCATGCAGAGGACACAACTGTACGGCCTCGAGACGAACGGAACACTTTGCCACCATCGACTTTC
>KV426030.1:139903-150068 GCA_001632375.1 Exidia glandulosa HHB12029 | reverse complement strand
CTATATCCATTTAAATACTCCGTGTACCTATTCCTCGGGTTTATTTAAATAAAAGTGGCAGCCATTCCTCGGGTTTAATTAATTCAAATGTCCTCCCACAGCTGGTGTCACAGGCGTGAGTCGTTCGCAATGGAATATATCACGTACTCACAGGTGACGCAGTACCATCGCCGCATGTTTGTGCTCGACAGGAAGATCGCTGCCCTGAGTCGCGACAGCATGTGGAAGATCGGACGCTGGTTCTTGCGTCGCTTCGACATTGCGACAGCGCGCCTTCAGAATGCAGAGGAGAAGCTCGCGCTCGGCGGCGTCGGGGTAGACGTACTGGAAGAGCAGTGGAAGCAGCAGGTGCAGTCGCAGCTGGTGAAGCTCCCTCGTACGTCGAGTGTTGAGCCTTATGGCTTGAGGGATGACTGATGTAATATCTCATAGGTCAATCGGCCAGCGCGGCGGACAAGGTCATCGACCAGATACTGGTGACCATGGGTCGCGTAGACGGGCTCCGGCAAGACCTCAAGGACGAGAGGAAACGACTCCAGGCGTCGCACAAGATGGGCGATATGGAGGTGGCAGAGGCGACGGCGCGTGTTCAAGCGCTGAAGGACGAGATCGCCACGGCTGAGTCGTCGCTCTCGAACATGCGCGAGTCACTGGGCGCGACGGCTCGCGCAAAGTTTGAGACAATGCGTGGCGACGCGTACTTGCGCACGCGCGTCAACGCCCGTGCTCTGCGAGCAACGATCCGCGCGTCCCTGAGGTCGTACAAGTTTGAACGGCGCAAGATAGAGCGTGCGTTCCGCCACCAGTTGATGCGTGAGTTGGTTCTGTCCTGTGTTTCGCGTGAGCTAACCGCTTAGCAGAGGAGAAGGACCATGCTCAGACGCGCAACCTGGTCCACCGTCGCGAGCGTACACTCGGGGCCCAGGTCCGCAAGTTCAACGCTCTCGTCGACAAGATCGCGGTTCTGGTGAAGCAGGGCAAGGGTCCAAAACGCAATACGCGACTTCCGCGGAAGCTCGACACACGTAAACTCTTCCGGCTCGACGTAGACGACGAGATATGGCAGGAAGACCCAGGCCTGGGGGCTCAGGACGACAAACTGGAGCGCTGGCAGACGGACGATAAGGTGAAGGACGGGATCGTCTCGATGCTCGATGCTCAGCGGTGTCGAGAAGAGTTGGAGCGGCTGCGCGCCGAGATTGTGTCGTTGGCAGAGTGGTGGGAGGATGAGGCGGAGAAAATGCGAGGGTTTGCGGAGGATGCGCAAGGTGCGTTAGTGTTATGTTGTTATCGTGCTTGCGCTGACATATGGTGGACAGAATCGTATGCACTTCGCGTGGAAGTGCGACACCGACTTGACGTGCACGCTCAACTCAAGCAGCGTTGGCAGCACGATCTTCGAAATTGCGAATTGCTCAAAGCTTTGGGATCGTCGCCACAGGTGCCAGCGAGACGGCTCAGGGGCACAGAACCCCCATCTGCCGACGTCGCGCTATCGGGAGACGAAGCAGTTGCCGCGCCACTCATGCAAGAAACAGACGACTCGACCGAGAAAGGCGCACAACCCGCGGAGGACGGCAATACGAGCTCGGACGACGACCGATCGTCGATGTACGCAAGCGTCGCCGAAGCCGACGAAGACGATGCCGTTGCAGAGCTGCTTGACGAGCTGGAGCTGGGTGACGGGTTGCCAAGCGACGACGAGGAAGAGAACGAGGAGGTGTGTGTCCCTGCTTCGTCTTTGTAATATGTCTGACCCAGGCAGACCGCGCCGACAGTCACACTTGGCAGTGTGGACGCCAACGGGGATGCCGGTGACGCGAGCAGACACGGTGTCGTGCCCGAGCCGCAGAGAACGGAGTCCGTTGCAGCGACATCCGCGCCGTCTGCAGCGAAATCCGCGCCGTCTGCCGTGGCACCGGCTGCGCGGCCACCGACTAACGCTGTTGCGCCGGGAGTTGCAAGGGCGCGCTCGTTACCGGTGGAGATCTCGTCCGACTCTGGCGACGAGGGTCGAGCGTTGGCAGGTGTGACACCGCGTTTGCCGCGGTACTGGACGGAGCGCTTTTCCTGCGACGAGCTGGACCTCAACCGGGTCACGAGGAGAACGGCATGGCTGAGTGGTGCAGGACTGAGTGTCTTTGCGGACATACAGCTACAGCGGGCGCGTGCGAAGCGGACGGCGCTGGATGTTGATATCGTCGGCTCGGAGCTCTTCTGGGATATCGCCAACATGGAAGGCTCGGTGGAGGCTGGGAACGCAACGGGCGCACACGGCAACAAGAAGTGTGTGTTCGATAAGTTGGCGAAGGTACTTTTTGATTCGCGTGCTACTCGCGGTCGCTGACGTGTGGACTGCAGACTCTCCACCCCAAGAACGCGAAGAAGTGGCTAGTGCTAACGCACATCGTGCGGCCGCAACATTGGACGCTCGTAGAGTTGCGATGGCGCGCGCGCGAGATTCATTTCTACGACAGCTTCTCTCGTGTCGGTGGATATGCCGAGATCGCCGAGGCAAAAGCGCGGACACTGCTCTCGCTCTGCGAGGAACACTACGGCATCGACGTGGAGGCGGCGAAGTGGAAATGGGTCGGGGAAGAGGTATGCTACATACAGCTGTAGACGGCGGCCGAAGCTAACGCATGTGCAGCGCCCGATGCGACAATCCAACGGCTACGATTGTGGTCCGTTCATTGCGGCAGACATTGTCAGCCTGTTGTACTCGAACGATCCGAGTACAATACGTGAGCGGGACATGGCGGACTGGCGCGCTAACATGGCAGCGGAGATCAGGCTCGGGAAGGACGGGTTGAAGGTCGAGCTATTGGAGACCGCGAAGACGACACTGCGTCAACCGCGCGCTCAACCTGCAGAAGACCGTATTGATCTCACAGTGTCTGACTAGAATATGTCTGTAGACAGCATTAGTACGCGGCGGTGTTTGGTTGATCTGTACATATGTAGGGATTCCGCAATAGACACTTTGACAGCCAAGTCGGATTAGGGGAACTAGGGGAGCGTAGGGGAATAGTGTTGGGGAGTGCTAGGCTCGCAAGGGCAACACGTATTAGGGGAGGGAGGGGAGCTTAGGGGAATGGTAGGGGAATGGCAGGGGAATGCTGGGGAGCACAGGGGAGCACAGGGGAGGTTGCTCGTACTGGCAAGGGGTGATGATAGATTAGGGGAGGTGAGGGGCGCCTAGGGGAGCTTGGTATGACGCAAGGGGAGCACGGACAGTCCCAGGGGAGAAGATCAGTAGCTGTAGGGGAGGTTGCGTTCCTGATGATGGATTTAGGGGAGGTAGGGGAGCCCCTTCTTCCCCTAGGCCGGCTGCCTGCAGATCTTGGTCACCAGGATTGCCAGACTGGGTCTATGTGGGCATATGTGAGGGGAGCCTAGGGGCCCCTGGCTTCTGGGAGCCTCTTAGGCCGAACCTCAGATGACTTACATTCAACCTAAGGGGTTTTTTGCGAGGCTGCCTATGGTGCCTCTTCTCCTCGCCCGATTCCTCCCAAATCGCCCCCGGGTCTGCACTTCCTCAGCAGACCCACCCCACGTCCTACGAGGCCGCCGACTACGGTGAACGGTCTCACCTCCATTCCCAACTGTCCCATGACCCCGACTCGTCATTTTACTCCATCAATTCGTACGACTTCTTCGCACCGTCCTTTTCGAGCTCGTAACGCCCACATCAACGCTCTCTTCCGGGTCCCATTGTGCTCACGCGCTTTCACTTTCCTTCGCGCAAGAGCCGGCCACTTGTCTTGTCTTCCTTTCCCGTCTCCGTCTCCGTCTCCGTCTCCAGCTCCGTTCCCAGAAACTTTTCCTCGATCGCCTCGCATACATACGCGCGTGCAGCACCAGCTTTCTTCATCCCATAGCTCTCGTCTCCCCCTACATCGCATACCTTTTAGTGCTCTATACTCCCATCATGGACTCGTTCGTTCTGCTCGCTCTCTTACGCTCCAAGTAGGATAGTTCTCATAACGGCGGTCCTAGTAACTACATAAGTTCCATGTACTTGCACAGTTACTATAAAAATCGACTTCATCATCATACTCATTGATCCATATTTCTGGATCTTTCTTCGTGTATAACAGCGCTAGCAGATGATGAGGGCGATATTCCAGCTCACTTCCTCGGATCTGTGTCGCTGTATTTGTACTATTTTCCCATTTCGAAGTCACCCGATCATGAAAGCCCGGAACGACAATAACAAACAGCTCCTCTCTTGCAACGAGTTGTGTTTGCCGAAGGATCCGACGGATGGGATACTCCCAGTCGCAGCGAGGGCAAAATTAGGTATACCAGCTCCCCGGGTGTTCCTCATCCCAGTCCACCGGGTGTGATATCCTCTCCTTATCCCAACGGCAATTCGATAGTCCTTCAAAACTGTAGGAATTCAGGACAGCAGCATGCACTGTCGATATCGTCCACGCAATAGCGCCACTGCGAGAGCAGATGATGAGAGCGTTCTAGAACTCGCGCCTGAAGAGATGCAGTCTTGTCCCGTTTTCCACTGTGCTTTATACATTCAGATTAGCCACCCAGTGCCTACGTTCAAGGGATGGATCCTCCCGAAGAACCGACGTGACACCAAAAGGGGCTTTTGACAGCTGAAAGTCCATCCTCTACGGCATACGTGGCAACCAAGTTATTAGATATCTCGACCGGCGTTTGTTGCCGATGTAGCGTCAAATATATCGTTATGGCCAAACTATGGCAGGATGAGTGAGACAAGATGGCGGATTCCGCAGAAGTACAAACATCCACCGGGAGGTGCGGCTGCAAACGAGCACGAACAGGAGCAGCGAGAGCGATGTACGATATCGCGCTGTGCAGAAGGAGATCCGACGAGTCGGGGAACATACGCGCAGCCAGCGCTGGATTCTGGAGAGTTGATGTGCTCTGGCTGACGTGACGCTGCCATACGGTGCACCAGGGACTCCATCCTCTGGTCCGCACGCCCTTGCTAGCACATGATCGACGACGAAGAAAAAATCTGCACCCAAAGGCGCACCCAAAGCGCGTTCCTGGGCCGAAAAAGTAGGCAAGTCACGATCTCGATCTGAAGCGTCAGGTTGACCCGTTGCGTAGAGTTTGTTGTTAGCGAAGGCGCGACCGTGCCGGTCGTTACGGGCAGAGGCACGGGACGGAAGCGGAGCTCGGACCGCGGAACGCGACTTGTCCTCTTACCATCAACGCATCGTCACAACATCGCCGTCCGCCAAGCGCTTCAGTCATTAAAATCGTTGCATCGAACACAGCGCTATTGGCAAGAAGTCATGGACCAATTGTAAGCCTATTCCAGGTAAGGCGCTCTGACACTCAATCGGACGCCGCCACAGCCTGACACGCACGAAACAGCAGCACGCGCAGTACGTGAACGTTTTCCTGCTCACATCGTGCCGCTCATATGATGCTCAGCGGCGAGTCGCGCTCTGCATTTGCGCGCTTGCCCGCCGAACTATTCGCGATGATTGCGGCGGACGTACCTCTCACCTCGCGTCTCGTTATTCCACAAGTATGTCGTGACTGGGCCACGCTCTGCAGGAATAGCGTCACCATCTGGACAGTCCTTGACTTTTGGGACGTCGCTATTGTATCGGTCGACCTTATGGCACGTCTGCTCGAGCGTTCGGGGACAGCGCCAGTAGAGCTGCGCAATCTGTCCCTCCACGGCGATATTCCGCAGTTTCTCGGTCAGATACCACATGTCATACTTCTATCCCTCGTCGCACCGGTCTTCGCTCAGCACATGGCCCGAATCACTGTGCTTGAAATCGAGCTTGTTGGCTACTCGCGGACGCGCGATCTTATCCCCGCACTCGTCACTCCGGCACCGCTTTTGCGTCGGGCGCGTTTGCTATCAACGAGTCCCGTGTGGCTTTCGCCGAAATTATTCGGTGGAAGACTGGGAGCGCCGCAGCTGCGCAAGCTCGTCCTTCGAAACTGTGATTGGGCAGATCATCTCGAGCCGCGCCCGCCCGCGGCATCGGTAGATTCGGTGCTGCACTGTCTCACGCACCTTTCGCTTCTGCCGTCCGTCCGCGAGGCGCACATCGTTCCTTTGCTTAACGGTTTCCCGACAATTGTTGACATCGATATTGGCGAGGTCTCCATGCACCAGTCGATTATCCTCGCTCCGCACATCGTAACACGGCTGTCCATTCGACTGAACTACCTTCTCGATCGTCATACTGTTCAAAATGTCACTTCGCTGTCGCCCGCGGACATGCGATACATCTGCGCATCTTATGCTGAAGGCGATGCCTTACCGGTTCTGTTTCGGAGCAACGACGACGCCGATGCGGAACTGAGGATCATCCACTCCCCGGTGAAGGCACCCACGGCTTTCGCACTCGAAATGCGTTTGTCGCGCAATCGGCGGCGTACCGTGGCCTGCATGTTCTCCCAGTCTTTCCACAGAGCTGTTTCGTTTCTTTCGGAAGGCCGTGTTTTCTATAACGTTCGGAAGCTTGTCGTGTCCTGCTTGGAACTTCTTCTCCGAAATGAGGACCCTCCCTTGTCGATTCCGTTCGTTTCGTCGTCCAGCCTTGCTGCCGCATCCGCGTCCGTGGTTCCGAAATGGTCGGGTCTGTTTCCTAATCTCGACGAAGTTGATATCACCCTTCCACCCGTCTCCGTCATTGATAGTCACTTCGTCTTCGGCAACGAGAACCTTCGGGATTTGTTTTCGCGCAGCAAGCGTGTTACTCTGCGCGCCCAGGCCGGGGACACGTATAGTCTCTCGTGGCAGGCTTTCTGTCTGGGATTCACGACAACCGGCGTCGAACCGAAACTACGGAGCCCCGAGTCATTGAAGCTGCATAACGTGCAGGTCAGCATGACGGCCGATGGGTGACATAGGTATCAGTTGGTCTTCTGCCTGATCTGTATCTGGCTTCTATCGAGGTATGCGGAGAAGAATCACGGGCGTGCTGGGTATACATACTTTGGACGAAATGGAAGCATGAATCTCGTGTTATTTGCTTTGGGCTGAGATCGGTCTTGTGCGGAGCCGAGGGCGGAAACGGAACGGTCCGCAACTTGTCCCCGTACCATCACCATCGCCACCGCCGCGTTCACCAACCGGACACACAGTCAGTACATCTACGCCATTGAAGGTATCGATGGACCAACGGTGAGCGTACTGCCTAAATAACACTCCGGTGTACTCACACCCGCTGCCACAGCCGGATATTTGCACGTGAGGAACAGCAGGCGGTCTACAGCGGCGAGTACAACTCGCCATTCGCACGCTTGCCGCCCGAATTAGTCGCCCAAGTTGCTGCGAATACGCCTTTCAACTCGCGTCGCGATATTCCACAGGTGTGCCGCCGTTGGGCTGCAGTGTGCGTCAATAATATCGCTCTGTGGACTATCCTCGACTTTGAGGATGCCACCGACGTTTCCTCTCGCCTTCTCGAGAGTCTCTTGCAGCGTTCGCATTCTGCGCCGGTGGAATTGCGTAACTTGTCTCTCTACGGTCGACTTTCTCAGCAGCGGGGATATGGACCAGAAGCTGAACCTCTTCGAAACTTTGCAAATGTTCTTGTCCGACACATGGCTCGCATCTCTGTGTTAGAGCTCGATCTTCATGATTATGACAATACGGCTGACCTCAATCTCGGGCTCATCTCACCTGCACCGCTTCTGCGTCGGGCGCGCCTGACTTTGCCTTATTTTGGACATCTAGCACTACCTGTAGAGCTTTTCGGTGGCAGGCTTGGTGCTCCTCACCTGCGCGAACTTGACCTGACTTACTGCAACTGGGCGCCTCACATGCGTGCTCCCGCTGCATCTGTTCTAAACTGCGTCACATGCCTCTCTATTCGAGCCCCAGCGCTGGGGGAGGCTGACATCCGCCGACTGCTGACCGCCTTCCCGACAATCTACGATATTGACGTTATCTTCCGCCCATATCAACCAAACCCATTTCAACCGGTCTCACTCTCTCCTGAACTTGGCCCACGGCTCTCCGTATGGCTCTTCCAACTTGATCACCAGACCGCCCAGGGCTTACAGCGTCTTCTGCACATTCATCTTCGATGCATCTCCGTTTTCCTGGCCGAGGGCGACGTTCTACCTATGCTCTTCGAGAATGACCAAAACACCGACGCGGAGCTCTCCATCACGCCCTCTAAATTCTCCCCGCCCATGGTGATAGCATTTGACTTTCGACTGACTCCTAACTGGCGCAGCACTGTGAATCGCACATCCATCACCTCTTTCCATCGATGCGCGACGATTTTATCCCAGCGCCACGTTTTCCGCAACGTCCGGAAACTGTCCCTCTCCTGCCTTGAAGACCTGATCTTGCGGGACTTCAACCCTTTCGTCATTGCTCAGCGCATGCAGCACCTTCGGACCGGTATGGGTCATCAGCCTCAACCCGTACGCACGCCCTCAGTAACAACATGGTCTGCCCTCTTCCCCCGACTCGAGGAGGTGGACATTACACTCCCGCCCCTTTCGGCAATGAACAGCAGCACAGTCTTCGGGGATCGCAACCTCCGCGACTTGCTCTCGCGTACCAAACGTGTCACATTACGCGCTCAACCGGGAGAAACGTATTCGGTCGCGTGGGATACATTCTGTATAGGATTTACGACTTCCACTGCTGAACCGATGTTGTGCAGCCCAGACGACCTGAAGCTATTCGGGGTCCAAATTCGCATCTTATTTCCCAACTAGCTCGGACACGACTTGACGAGCTCTCCAGTACATCGCCGTAACGATCCGCCAGCGCCGTCCATCGAGCGGGAGCTGCAGATACTGTAAGTCAAATTTTTATTACCGCCGGGTTGCGACCGTTGCACCCAAAACGCGTTACCGCGGACGGGCCGTGACCGTTACGATATTACCGCAAACACGAGCAGTAGCGCCACCAGTGCGTCCACCCGAGTCGAGATTTTCCCACCCAAACGCCCGCCTGAGCCTACTGTGGAGGCATACCACAGTACTGCAAAATGGCTTGACGGCATGTCCGTCGCTGCGCGAATGGCTGGCCATTACGGGGGCACCCTGATAGACACATTGACCCATTTTGTAGAACAACCATCGTGCTTCTCACATATGTAATGTCTACATAGGCACGGCCTCATGGACAATAAATTGATCCAAAAAAAAATTACCGCAAATCCACCCTGAATGAGTTTAAATGGACATCAGACGCTTGAAAACCGCATTGCTACAGGCTCAATTGACGGTCCTAAGTGACCTTGTACAGTCTCCTGACGGTGAGAAGCTCACTGGTGTGTGATACCGTCGTCCACCCAACGTCCACCTGGAAGCGGCCGCTCAAATCTATTTTCCCTACCACCACACCGATTCCTTAGCTAATAGCTGCGACAGAATTGTACGATACGCTTACAGGGGGGCAGGACCAAAAATAATGTCAAAATTCGCGGGTGTTGCGAACATCGAGATTCCGCGTGACGCCTCCGAGACAGCACGTTCATACTTGTGAAGCCTCCCGCACTGAATTTTCACTCGGACTCGCAATGTAGCAGTTATCAAAGCCATATACTGCCATAATGCCGAGCTGCATCCGTGCCTGCGGTGCAGGTAGCATGCACTCTACGGTAACATGTCCGTACTTTGGCATTCCCCACCTCGCACCCATGACCAATAGCTTCCTATGACACCTGGGCACGTCGGTCACACGTCTATACGCTATCCTAGACGTTAAAGGCCGTGTCGCAAATGTAATCAAAACTTCATTTTCGGACTGGTGAGTTGGGCATGCGAAAAGAGGCGAAAACGGCCGGTTCCCAGCAACCGGCCGCTTCCGGGTGAACGACGGTACTGCCGCGGAGCGGCCGAAAGTTTTTCGTGTACTGGCGTAGCCACCCTCTGCGAGCGTTACGCTCGTTACCGCGAGGAGACCGTTACGCGTTACATTTCGCATTTATTACCGCCATGCCGAGACGGCGTTATGCGTTACGCGGTAATAAAAAATTGCCTTACAGTATTACTCTGCGGGACGCAAATCTTGCGGACACTCATCGAGGCACGGTATAATACCTACGCGCGCATACCGATTCAAGAGCACGTGCATTCACACGCTCTACTCAGCAAAAATGGAGTCCTTGAAATACATTGTACACGGAAGAATGGTCGACACCAAGAGAATGGAGAACTGCTGTTGGGCATCAGGCTG
>KV426030.1:66931-97507 GCA_001632375.1 Exidia glandulosa HHB12029 | reverse complement strand
CATATCAAAGCGCCTTCAGAGGCTGTAAGATACATTAGAGGGCCCCGAAAATGCTAAAGAACGGAAGCAGCGATGTACAGAAGGGTCGGAGGCTTAAGCGGTTCCAATCCGGCCGTCGGGTGCACAGCCCGGACTGGGTTTGATCCCGCGCGCGCTCTTTCTCCCACTTCCACGTCGCCACGCTCTTCCCAACCCTTCGCGCATGGGCGCCCGTCGAATATGGCGCATTATTTTGCGTACATGGTGATCTCGTGCTCAAGTCTTTCTACTATGGATGCAGCAATTCACTCCTGATCGCTCGCTGGCGTACTTTTGGGCGCACCCAGCCTACCATCGCTCTGAATCTTGCACCTGCACGTCGCTGTACGCTCTCAGATACGCAGTAATACCGCGGAGATCCATTTTACATCCTTCCACGCGCTGTACGGCTGCACTCTGGGTCATACTCGCGTCTTGGGAGCCGTACATTAGCCCTCGGCGCTCGTGGCACTGCTCTGCTGCTTGTTCTCGCCGAATCGACTATCGTATACCTCTCGTTTTGTTCTCTCCGTTAACCGCGCTTGCTCTACGGATTCGTTTGGTTCCTCAAAATGGGATGTCCGCGCCGCTCCGTGGATCGAGAACCCGCGTAGATGACCCCAGGCGCACGACCGCTCACCGTATAACATGGTACCGCAAAGGATGGGCCGTCATGTTCAGAGTTCGACATCGTCGTGCTGTCCCAGCTTTAATTTTGACATGACAACGATCTGCTTCACTACGTTCTTGCGGGCAAGCGTAGATTGGACGTGCTCGTAACTTACGTTCCATCCCAATACAGTCTCTGCTTTCGTCTTGTCATCGTCTGAGATTACCGGCTCGGTCCTGAGTAGATGTTCCGGCCCGTTTGATGCGCGCGCAAAAGATCTTTGCCGTTCTCGTCTTCTTTGCCTTCGCCTTACCACAGACTATCTCGAGCGATGTCCGTCCCCGCAGGCGCGAATCCAAGCATAAATCCAGCCACTGGTGTCGTGGTACGTGTTGTGCAGCGCGTCGTGATGGACATACTAATATAGAGACCTAGTGGGCTGACGGCGACACCATCCGTTGCGAGTGCAACATAGTCGTCAATGTCGGCAAGGGTGGCTACGGCAATCTCGCGCGTCACAAACAGTACAAGCCCCACCGCGAAGCCATGGCCATGAAAACTACCAAGAAAATGGACAGCTTCTTCGCTAAGAAGGAAAAGCAGCCCGCCGTTGCCGCCCCAGCACGTCTTGTACCACAGCCGCTACAGCCGCTTGCGGACTCGCTATCCAGGAGCGAGGGACAGAGCAGTCAAACTCCCAGCCGGGCCAGTCCAGGTGGGTCTTACCATCTTACTCACGGTTTTGTTCTGACCCGGAATGCAACGAAGCGCAAGAGGTCGAAATTGTATCAACAGTAGCCACACCCTCGCCATCTACAGCAGGTCCACGCCGTAGCAGCGAAGCTCTCGGTGTGGATGACCGCGGTGCTGGTAAAGGTACGCATCTCTTGTGATAGCTTCCTTCGTTGACGCGGGCTCAGCGGACGAGTGGGAGCCCCCGTCATTCCTACTCTCGTTTCGACGAGCAATTTCCCGTCTTCCGGACGACGTTCCCTTCTGTGACGAAGACGACCCTCGCGCTGAGTTTGCATCTGGTCCGTGGTTTGACGCCGATCGCGAGCCAAGCGTGCAGCTAGAAGAGTTTCTGGACGTGTGGCTGCCATTTGAGGAGTACGATGAAGAACTCCTACCCCTCATCACGCGTGGTATACACGGACTGGACCGCGTCTGCGACTGGATGTTCGCGTACTATAAACAGTTCATGACTAGTTCACCCTCGTCTATCGAGCAACAGATTGGGCGCTTTACCGCGGTGCTGGAGCAATAGTACGGCCATTAACACTTTTCAATCCCGAGATACTGACGCTCCTCTCAAGCACCCGCACTAATCTCTCGCACGATATGAACTCGTCCGTCTCCGGAAACGCTGTGATGATCGATGTGGACGACGACGAACCGACCAGCCTCCGCACTACAGCCGAAACCGTCGCCACACACCTCTCGACAGTCTCCGAAGCTCCTGATCTGTGTCGTGGGTTCGAGCTCGTTCTCCCTCCTGGTGTTTCCTCATACACTGCTTATCCTCTCGCTGCCCACGCCATTGCTCGATTGCCTTGGGAGCCCGAGTTTCGGCGGACGGGGCAAGTTTTCCTTAGAGCATTCAACTGCACTGGGACGACGGCGATAGATACCTGTCAGCCCTGTGCTTCACTTGCCAACCACCCGACGGTCTTCGGGATTCGCGCGCGCATTCACGGTGGCGCAAAAGAGGAGACGAACGAGTCGTGGCTTGGGCACTCGCAGCTAACGCAGAAGATCGACCGCTATCGGAACGAGAACAACAGACTAAAGCTCCAGGGCGTCAACACGGGACGAACACTGGCGGTTCGTGCGAAGGCTATTTCACAGTACAAGAGATTCATGCGGATTGTTGCTGACGGTAGTCGTATAGTTTCATTAGCAGATTTGCATGCTTACTGAACTTTCCAGGTGATATCCCTCGCCTGTCCACCGCTGTCAAAGTCGCGCTTGACAACGGGTATGCTATTAACGGTATACTCGAAGTTATTGCACTGGCGGCGCAGCAACTCTATGACCCCAAGAGCTTTACGGAGAAGGAGTACCGTCTTGTCTACGTGATCTCGAAGTATGGCGGCGCTTCGAGTGCAAACATCTTGCATAACTCATTGGGACTGCCGTCGTCACGTACGGCCCTTCGACATGCTTCCATTGCGATGATCTCCATAACCTACTCGTATCCGACTGCAGAGTCGACGGCGCAGACAATCCGCGCTGTTTTTCCTGCACCAATAGCCACTCGAACGATCGGTTCGGTTATTATGCTTGACGAGGTACACGTTGAGCCGCGGACACGCTACGATGCTATCGAGGACTGCGTCGCAGGTTCTTGTCGTCAGCATAGTGGCGGATTCTCGCTCAAATTCAACAGCCTGGACGACGTTGACGCACTCTTTGCCGGTCTTGACGCAGGAGAAGTTCACTTAGCCTCGGAGGTACGAGTGTCCTATCCTCATAACTTCAGACACTGCTGACTTTTTCAGGCGACCGTTGCTGCAATTGGTGCTCTACATCCCGGTACACGCGAGCATACAGCGCGTCCCATCCATATCTCAGGCTCGTGCAAGCGCGAGGACGCCATACAGCACGCGGCTCTCATCTCCGCCGTTGTGAACGGGTGCCGTGCGACGACTGACGTTCACGGGACGCGCCCATATTGCATCGCATCGGATGGGGAGTCTAAGCGCGGAAAGGCTCTTACGCTCCTCACCGCTAAGCGCGCTCTGCGGACCGATTCTCCCATCTACCCTCTCCTCTCCTCTCTTCCGCTTTTCAACCTTCTGTGCGGCGACGACGATATCACTGCCGACAAGGACTACAAGCACATATTTAAACGCCTGCGGGGTCTCTTGCTTCGCGAGGCCGGTGTTAATGTCTTTGGAGTCTGTATCACGCGCGATATTGTGCGACGGCATCTCATCCTGTGTGGCCTGTCCCCTGCGCGTGCGGACTCCCTTCTCGATCCTAATGACCTTCAGGATGTCGTCCTTGCCGTAACTCTACTCGCTAAGGTCATGCAGATGCGTCCGCTCGACGAGGCGGATCCTTCTCTCAGTCGTGTTCGTGATGCTCTCGTATATCTGGGTCAGCTCTTTGGCGCAATCGTCCGCCCATTCACGACTATCCAGTACAGCCTACGAGACCAGCTCAACTCGTTGAGTACAGCGGCTCACCTTCTCTTTGCCCTTTACTCGCATGGGCGTGGATCAGCCATGCCTGTCCAGCTCTACACGGACATTATGCTCATGATCAAGAATGTCTACTTCTGTGTGGCTAAGGCCAAGATCGACGACCCGGACGGCACATTCTTCATCATTCTGCTTGGGACTGACCGCCTGGAGATTGTATTTGGGAAGATGCGATGCATGATCGGCAGTGACTGCAACGCCGACATGATACAGCTTCGAGAGCGTCTTACTGCAGCCTCGGAGTGTGCTTATATTCTCGCCACTCATCCGGAGTGGGACGACGAACCCCGTCGTCTGCGGGTCCCGTCGCTCGATGAGACTGGCGATGTACTTCTAGGCAGCAGCATCGACCACCTGAATCCGCAGTCTTGGATAGGTGATGTGCATGTTGGTCTTGTATCTCTGCAGACAGCGTGGACTATCGGGCGTCAGCGTGCGGCGAAGCTCCTCAAGGGTTACAACGATTTCGACTTCGCGGAGGCTGCTAGACGGCCCAACGTCGACATTCTGCAGCCGTTTGGGCGTCTGTCCCTTCGTGACGGCCTTGCGGAGGGCGAACGAGATGATCCCGAAGACGCGTGCATCGCGATACCTCCCGCTACTGCAGCCACGGACGATCTGTCTGCAAACGAGCCGCGGACTCAGGACATGAGTCCTGACCTCGAAGACGTCTCGTCTGCTGCACTCGCCGATAGCAGTAGCAGTCAGACAGTGCCTTGGATAGAGATCGACGGCAAGAAGGTGTACAAAGCGTCGATTTTGCGCATGTACTCTTCTCCTGGATTCCGAGCTGGACCAGACTCTACCGATCGACTGAAGCGCGTCCGCGGCTTCAAACGCTTTGACACCAGCACGTCGGCCTTGGAGTCTACGATCTCGGAGGACCCTAGCACCCGCTACCTCCAAGTCAATGACCCAGCTGCAACGCTCTTGCGATGCGAGGACCACACCTTCCTCGCCATCGTGCAGGTCTGTTCAATCAAGGTGGACGGGCACTCGCGTCTCGCATTGGCGGCGTCACAAGCTGCAGCATCTACTGTTGCAGTGAAGTGTCAGATACTATCCCTGGTTTCGCGAGTTCCAGACGCAGACGTTGCGAATGACGTCTGCGACTGGGAAACGGACTGCTCTCCGATTGGTGGGCTCCTCGACGTCAACGGCCGAATTCTCGAATGCATCGACCCCGCAACTGCTACGACCAGCGTCAACGGCGTGCGGAAAGTCATGTTCCGTCTCTCTAGCCAAGATATACTCGCTATTGCTGCAGTCCTCCATGAGCGGCTCGCGCAGCTTCGGAATGTCTCCGTCCCTTCAGTAACGCGGAGTGCAGGATACCCTTACACTTATAACGGTGAGTCATTACTACGCAATACTTGCTTGATACTTACTGTAAAGACCGCGCATGCTTCGCGTGCGAGACCGAAGTCGGGAAGTCTCTCGGGCTACTCAAGAACGGCTGCGAACTTTGTGGCACGTCGTTGCCGACCTTCAAATCGCCGCAACGACATCTGTCGCACATGGCCGCCCATATTCTGTTCGATCCGGCCCTCAAGAACACGCATGACGCGTGTGGCTTCTGCCTGCAGCCAAACAATCTCTGCTCATGGTATCTGACCAATGTGAAGCCAGGGTCGAAGACTTCGCCCTCTGTTACTCGCGAATCCATGTGCCCGAAGAAGCCGACGAGGTTCTCTTACCAGGCGGCGGCTTCAAGTACCAAGTCTTCCCCCAGCAGCAATGTTCCCATCCGCTGTCCTTTGTGTCCTCAACGAGCTGCAGCAGTCTGGCGTTACAATCTTCGGCGTCATCTCGAGCTTGCGCACGAATGCGATCCAGAGCAGCACAAGGAACTATGGCACATCTCGGGTGCGGAGAAGTACGCTCTGCAGCAGCTCTGGGACAAGGTCAAGACGACAATCCGACGACCGCGTCAGAAAACCATTCAACCATCCATTCCACTCTCGGACGGACATACCTCTCGTTTACTCATGCGGTACGTTGCTTAGTACATGGGCTAATCTGCTTTTCATTGACCGCATGCGTAGAACAACAGATCTCGACTCGAGTCCCGCGGCAGGCGGTGCGAGCAGGTAAATTGCACCATCTCCCTGTGTATCGTCTTACAACTTGCAGTAGGAACTCGGACGAGAACACGTTGGCAACGGCTGAAGCGGACACGGAGAGCAGTGCGACGGATTCTGAGCCGGATAACGACACGACAGACGACGAACCTCTTGTGAGGGAAGACTTGCGGCGGGTTGCGGAAGGTCCGTTAGCCACCATGCCAACGATATTTTGCGACTGAGCTGTCCGATAGAATCTATTGCAGACCGAGGGGCGGGTGACGATAACGTCAATGCCGCACTCGCGATAGGAACCACAGCGAGAGATAATCCGCCTCCCATCACCGAAACTCGTAACGCGACTGCGTCAACCGTTGCGTCTTCGTCTTCCGATCAGTCTCCGGTACCTGCTCCCAAAGTCGTGTTACAGACCCCTGCAGCTACGTCGGAGGCTTCCAAACCGCCCAACGGCAGACCCGCGACTCGCAAGCGAAACGCCAAGTCACAGACAGTATTAGAGACCTGCATCTGCGGCTCTGGTCCGGAGCTCAAAACTGGCACGTTTCCTTTCCCGGAAGACGACATGATAGAGTGCTCGCGGCCGGGCTGCGAAAGTCGCTTCGTAAGTACTTACAGTCACACCTTTCTCAGCCAGCCGTCGAATTGACCTATGTATAGTACCACCGCCAATGCGTCAACATCGAACCGAAGGAGGTCATTCCAAGATGGGTGTGTAAAACTTGTTCAGGTGGAGGTGGTACATCAACCCGAGCTGCAAAGAAGCGTCGTGTGTAGTATTCGGTCTCTCCTATGCTATCTATTACATTCATGACTGTCGAACGAGGTACTAGGAGCGTGTCCGTCGTGCAATTCCACGTCGGAAGCAAACCGGAAGCAATTGGGTGGGTGGGTGTCTCCACAGGTCTGGATTTTTCGATTTTTCGGCCTTGTGTAGTGTTTTGCCCGGGTGACGTCCCCTTGGTTGTAAATGAACGAGGAGTGTAGCTAGTGTGAGCGCCGCCGTTCGTCTCGCTTGGCAGACGCCATCAGGGGTTCCGATGGCGCTCTCTAAGGTCGGGGAACCAGAGTATGAGAGCCGTTGTGTGAAGGAGGTCGACACAGCGTCTCAGGATGTGGTTTTTATCCTGTGCGCGTCTGCTCCGCACGTTCAGCCGTATAGTACCTGGGTGACGAGGAGCTGGTGCAGGACAGAAAGTGGCGACCTGTTTGCACTACAGGTTCTGGTTGATGGCCCGGGCACCGATAGTATCGGAAGTCAGGGCCGTTTGTTCTGGGGGAGTAGTCCGAGCTTATTACCGTCGTACCCGTGTGCGCACACAGGGCTTTGCAGCCATATAGGTAGAAGAAGTATCTGCTGTCATGTCTTCGTGAAGCAGATGATGAGAGAGGAAGTCATAATTTTTAGCTACAGTTGCTGTGACTCTTTATGGGCCTCCCAACTTCGGAAGAATCAGCTCTCCGGCTCGATGTTCCGGGACATTACAGTGTTCTGGTTGCAGTACAGGCATAATGTCTGCTAGTGCTCAGTTCTGTCGGCCTTCCCCACGTGGTTGGATCATGATGCAAACGAAGATTTGAACGTCTGTAAACAAAGTTGTGGCTCTTCCGCTATCAATAGCTACACAGAATCAAATCTGTATTAAGAAGCAGTCGGGTTGGGGATCAACGGTTGAGTGATGCCCTGTCCGGTAGGATAAAGCGATGGCCAATACGCCCCCGAGAAAAATTGAGAATTCTCTGCTCATTGTACCCCATGGTGCGTGACAGAGAGTCTGACTTGACTACCGGATCTACACAGTAGCGGCAAATAGAAAGTTCTGTACCGAACGTAGTCGAAAACCTGACCAGGTCGATAGAGCAGATGATGTGAGCGATGGTAATGTACGACACTCTGGCACGCATGGGGAATTTATAACGTTCTGTACATTGCTCCCGACGCATATGATGTACACGGTACTACGGCAATCGCGCTCTGCTACAGTACATGTCGGCGTAGCACGCCGAGCGGGGCAGTTCACGTGCTTGCAGATCAGTTGTACGAGTCGGAAGGTCGACATACGGGACATGAACGAAAAGGAGGAGACTGAATCCTAGACTCCCCATGATCGACAGGCGCACAATCTGAACTCCTCAGCCCCGCGGTAGGTAGAGGAATCGCTAGCAGGGTTTCCGGGAATCGTGGTCGAGCGAGCAGATAATGTGCACTGAAATGGTGTCCTGTCGACTACGCGAAATGTCGTCCTTGTTCCAGCTCTATGGGGCACGAGCGACTAGGAGTGTCCTCCGCGAGATTACGCTCGCTAGCGGACGTACATGTACAACCGACTCGACCAGGCCGGAAGAGTCAGTGAGCAGCATATGAGAAGATGATGAGAGCGATAGTGTGTATATTCGACTGGCGAGAGCCGGATTATATATCCTCGTGCAGGAACAGAACAGGAACCTTTTCCGGTCAGCCGCGGACGAGCAATCACCCATCTATTCGGATGGAAAGGCGGTTGGTAAGAGCGCCTGAAAGTCACACCAGAACTCGGGACTTCCTGATGCAACGGACTGGGACTGTCTCCAGAACTAGTAAGCGACAGCTCGCACGTTCATAACCACGCAATTGCGCACAGTATTAGATTGCGCGCAAGACGTAGGTAACGGTGGAAGTCTAAACCGTGATGACCAGAAGACGGCGCGCTCGTCAAGGACCACGATACGTGCACCCTGTGCGTCATGCCCGCGCCGTACAAGTCCGGCGGTTGCGTGGAGCCCAGTAAAGGTGTGAAAGACGTCAGACTGCCTTTGCAAGACCAGACATTCGTCGTGATGTTACAACAGAGGCGGATCGAGCGATATCGAGCGCGTATTCGCGCACTTGGATGGACGGGTCATTCGTAAGGCGCTGCGCCTGCGAGCCGGTGCACGAGATGTGAGAGATGACAAAGAGGAGTGTACGAGAGTGGGCGACGCGTGCGCTAGGATGTAAGGGAACAGATTGGCAGGGAGGGTCGGAGGGCGGCGACGCAGGAGACGTGTAAATGTCGAGTTGTTGACGTCGGAGTTATTTGAAACGCCCACGCCGCGCTTTAGAACAACGAGGAAAAAACGTTGGAGGCATGGATGCGGCAGTGATTCGCAGAAGACAAAGAAAAGATGCAACGCGGCGTTTAGCGGGACGCGGCAGGGTGAAGAACAGCGAAATGAAACGAGACGTTCGAGCGTGACGTAGAGAGAGGCGCGGCGGCGAGACTGGCAGACAGGGGACGCCAGGAACGAGGGCGCGGCTTGACAGGACGCAGGGCGCGACGCGACGAACAAACGTCGCGAGCGGCAGGGCCAGACGAGTGCGGAGTGGACGCGCGCCGAGTAGAAGAAGTGCGGGCAGCTTGAGAGCCCGGCGTGGACTGGAGCGCAGACTACTTACCCGATGACTCGCCCGTCGACGTCTGCGCAGACTCGCACGTTGTCTCGCGCCGACGCCGCCGAGGAGCATTACAGCGCAGTGAGCGCAGTGGTGGAGGAAGAAGGTGTATACGCCGTCAATCGGACGCGGCGCTGCAGAGCGGGCGTCCGGGACGAGGAAAGGGTCGGTCAAGCGGAGATCGAACCGTTACCGGCTCCTTGCCTCTCGCCGTCATCGTCGTGCCAGAGGCCCATATGCCAATTTACGAGCGCCGCACTTGAATAGCCACAGGCGGTGCATCGTGTCAGACTTCGCCCAGATGGGCGTCCGAGTCCACCACGACTAGGGCTCGGTAAATGGCTGGAGGAGGCGACCTGGATTAATGACCTGCTTTGCTCTAGGATACCATCTTTCTTTATACTCGTCGATTTGTTCATCTGCTCGTCGCGATATCCAGCCGCGGGATCTCTGGTACTCCTACTCCTGCAAACGTGGCTCGCGCACTCCTGTTGGCCGTTCTCGCTAGGATTACCTGCTGATGCGGTCTTTGCTTCGCCGATACGACGCTCTTCACTTATCGAACAATCTCGGCCAGCGTCGAGCGTAGGGCTATGAGAATCAACGTGCGCGGCCGCGCGCAACTGTTCTCCTCCGCGTCGAGTGCCTAACCCACAACATAACTCGACTCCCTCCGCGTACCGCGTTCACGATTCAACTCTGTGGTACGCGTCTTGACCACTTTGCGCCTTCTTCCTGACACATGCGGTCTCGCCCGTCTCGCCTCCTCTCCGGGGTTGCGGCGATGGCGCCTATTGAATCCCGTACTCTGCACCAGGTGTTGAAATTGTTTGAGCAAAAACCTCGAGCGAGCTGTGTTGCAGCGTTCATTGCCCTGTGTGGACATATTAAGCAGATGATGACGGCAGATGTGGTACCTCTCAACCCTTGCACAACCTGCCTTATATGTGCTCGGTCCTCTTACTGCCACTAATGGTTCAGGTCATAACGAGAGCTTTTTAATGACGACTGTCGGCTTCGTAATTGGCATGTGAGCTTCCTTTTACCAGCTCTTCGCCGACTACGTATTAGTTTCATGGCCTAGTGCGCAATGCGGCAGAGCATAGCTTGGCTGTGCAGAACTTCCCTCCTACACGAGTCGGTTATCCTCGTGTGGCCGCATATGTACGTCAGGAGAACACTGTGTGCGAGGGTACAGCAGATGATGAGAGCGAAGTTGGGTGTTGGACTGTTGCTGTAATATCCTGGAGCAACATGTCCGTGCTTAAGTACGCCCTGAAAGCCGCAACCGCGAACAGATGCGGCACGGAAGAGCGGACCCACAGCGGCGGACTGAGAATTGTACGACCACATGTGGAACATTGAACTTATACACTGAGGCCTAGTCTACGTTGCAAGCATGGTGATTGATGCTATTGAAGCGAGGAGTCCAGCAGCAGTGCCATGGTATTACGTCTACTCAGCTTCAGAGCATCCGCGCCGTACCATCACCTGATACTACAAGGCACTAGTCTTAGCGGTCATCGGTCCGACGGTGGCTGGGAGAATGGCGAAGGTGGACCGAAAGCGCACGCTTAATGTCTGTTGCCAGCGTCAATGACGAGCAACATGTGGGGACGCGCACGGACTCCGGGGGAGTCGCGTATTCGGGTCGGAGCCAGCAGAAAAATGTGCGGGAGCGGAACTCGCAGAAAGTCAAAGCTGTACTTCGATATTTGATACCTGTGCCGTAGACGCTGCCGAGTCTAGGAACACCGTATCCTTGCCACTGTTCGTCTCCACTGCGTTCAATGAAGGCGAACCAACATCGTTCTGAACGACCAGGCCTAGCAGATGATGAGAGCGTATTCATCACGTCTTGAATCAGACGTCTCACCACAAATTTATACCAAACTCTCGCCAAGTCGCTCCGACGTCCCTCCTAATTCGAAGCTACGGCGTCGACGCATCATATCATTGCCCCAGTCCGCCTTTTCGTGCGGCTGCGGAAATATTTCGCGCCTTGCCCTCCGCCTTGCACTTCGTCATAGTTCGCGTTAGGGCTCGGTATCGAACCTCCGGAGAGTTCAAAACCGGTTTGAAACTTGTAAGGGTTTGAAACCTAGGTTTGAAACCCTGTTTCAAACCTCGTACCTATGTCCTGTATGTTAAGGGAGCCGGCGGACATATGCAGACTAAATCCGTCCGGGGCCTCCGTCTAGAGCTCCTAGAATGCCTCCCATGACCGACAACAGGACCTGTATGTAAGTGCCACAGATAGAACACACACCCAGGTCAGCTATACCATATCCGGAGGCAAATATATACTTCCGACGGTTTCAAACACTTCGCCCGCCTCGCGAGGAGGGTTTCAAACGCGTTTCAAATCCGGAGTTTCAAACCTAGTTTCAAACCCAGAGCGATTTACCGAGCCCTAGTTCGCGTCGACCGGGCTCGCGCGTCGCGTGAGCGTGCAGAACTTTCTGTCGTATGGCCTGCAGAACGCCAGACAAGCTAAACATAGGCTGACGGCACAAAGGTCGCGAATAGGGTGTAGGAAGTCATGGACCAGCGTAGGATACCGCGCGCGCGACCAGGTTCGAGGCCGTTCAATTGTTGCGTCGTCGTCGCGAGCACGCAAACACCCAATCGCGTTGTGGACACACGGGCAGAAGGTACGACCGAGTGATCCGTGAGTACTATACGCAAGGGTGCGCATTTGACTATGGCGTGCGAGCGGGTCCTCGCTGCGGTTTCACCGGCCGTGCGTTCGTTCGTCCCATAGACCACGGCTGGTTCGAGCAACGATCTAGGGCGCCTGGAATTGTACCCGGACTAGAGTGAACGCTTCATGAAATCGGCAGGACGATGCGGGCAATGAGCGCAAGAGGGAAAGAGCGTTCGGGGCGGAGATTGGACCGGTCGGCTCTCTTTTCCTCTCGCCGTCACCATCACCATCCCATCCAACACCTACCTACTCACTATGAAGTGACTCGAGTTAAGTCTGTATATTCCCATATATGTGCGTATGTTGCTCCCCCTGAACCCCTCTGATAGAGCAACACAGCGCTGTGGAATTACGGGCGTAGCAGATGATGAGGGCGACTTCGACTAATGCAAGGCACTCACACAGAGTGTTCAACTTTATACCTTTGCTTCTTTGCTCATACTGTGTCATGCAGTCCCGGCCGTTGTCACACCATTTCCTGATCGCCGGTCCTCGGCCTCTGGATTTCTCTCTCGTGACGTCGGACCACGATGAAATGTCAGGACAACGCCAACGTCGCGTATAGAGGAGCTGCTACACCAGCTTCTCTCGTTCAGCCCATGCGTCACTCATCGTCCTGGCGGTACTGAGACCGTTCCCCCTCCGAGTCGTTGCTCGTTTTGCGCAGCTTCGTCATGCTCTACATAGGCAACTACGCGAGGCTATCCTGCTTCTCTTTACGCCCTAGTACAGTCCTATGCCGTGTCCGGTCTCGTCCTAAACTCGTGCTCGTCACATTGTCCTGCTCCTATTCCCTCGTCCTCCGTCCGAAACTGCCACATCACGGTGGGGAATTACTTCATAACGAGTTCTGCTGAAGTTACCTGCGCGGTTGACGCCTGACAATTCTAAAATCGTCGCCTTCCTGGACGTGGCAGTTCGCGGCTAGTGAAAGATGAGAGGGTCCTTCTCGCATTTTTCTCAGTGTCATGGTGTGAACGACATCATACTATCGCTCGGGTATGGTAGCAATGCTGCAGCCTGCTTTTCCTGACTTCTTCGTGTGGACACCTCTTGCGTACACCGCCAGGGTACCGATGAAATTTCGTTTGACGGCTAAGTGCGCCATGCAGAGCCATCGCTTGGCTGTGGCAAATGTCTGTACATCGTGAACAAGTCGTCTTCGCTTGATCGCGTACAGTGTGGCTATTGCAACGTGTGCGCTGGGCTAGCAGATGGCTTCCTTCTTGTTCCGCTCCGGCACCGACCTCCGCCAGGACAAGGTGTTTTTGCGCCCACCGTCCCACCCTTCAGAGATCTCTGATCTTTGTTCTGTCTTTTTCCCTCGTTCATCCTCTCTCTGTTCAGATTCGACTCGGGGTTGGGTTTCCAACCTCGGGTTGCGAGTCCGGACCCTCTTCCTCACCCGCCCTCGACTCGATTCGAGAAGGCGGAAGTGAGAGGAGGGCCCGCAAAAACACCTTGTCCTGGCGGAGGTCGATGCCGGAGCGGAACAAGAAGGAAGCCCGGAGTTTCTAGTCCGCTCCGGTTGCACAAGACGGGCCTCTTCTGGCTCTTCGCCGAGAGGCCTCATGTGGCTATTGCAACGTGTGCGCTGGGCTAGGAGATGATGAGAGCAGTGGTAGGTGCTTCGAACTGTATGTTTCTGTCCCAATCGCTCTTTATATACGCTACGAACGTCGGTACTGCTACCCGTCGAGGGACTCGAACGACACACGCCACGGGAGAGCGGATCACTCTCGTAGAGCCGGAACCGTCCCCACGACGTTGGTCCGACGGGCCTCTGCGTTGAACAATGAACTTGAATAGATTATGCAGCCTAAGCAGACTGTAAAGCCTCCGTCAGATTCTACTGTTCGTCCTTAGAATCTATACACAATCACTCTATCTCCTTGTTTTCCTTTGAGCGAAGATCGGACCGTTCCCAGCTTCTTTCCTCTCGTCGTCATCAGCGCGCATGCAATCGAGCATGTCCTTTCCCATTGCGTCGTCACGGTACGAAAAGTACAGTCTGGTGTGTCTCCCTGGTGTGCCGAATGTACGAATGCTGGACGTAGGTCTGAACATTCCTGAATAGCAGATGACGAGGGCGGTTCATGGCCTCATTGCGGCTCACTCGTTGCAAGGCTGTCGCTTTTTATGGCTGAGAGGGACAGAAACGGGAGAAATCACGTCAACTCGTACGTAGTCCGCGGCAAATGACGGTGTGGATGTAGGAAAACCTCTCTCCCACTGGTCTGTCGTCCGACGCGGCTATCACAGATATTAATAAATGTGCCCACGATTTTGGCCGTCAGGGGCATGATGGGTGCACTCGCTCATAAATACAACGGACCCGCGAGAGATCTTAGATTCTCGACTACAGTAATTGTTTCCCATGGAATCTCCCAGAGCACTGACTCGACTGCGGATGCGCACGTTAGACGCAATCAATGAAGCGGATGTCTCAAGCCTGACCGGGTCCATATAGCAGATGACGTGAGCGAAGGCAATGCAGGATAGTGTAGCACGCGTATGGTATTTATGATCTTCTGCCCATTACTCCCGATACTTCGCAGCTCCAGATGAAGTTGGAATAGTCACAAGGTCGACATAGAGGGAGGGAACGGAGCGGAGGAGACTGGCCCGGGGTCCCTGAGTCTTCATGAACAGCAGCGCAGAACATGACATCCTGGACGGCGTTCAACCCGTCGAAGAGTGTCGACCGGGTTGGGATCCGACCGAGTGCTAGCTCACGGAGTCGGACCAACCTCGTTCAGGTTGGCTCAGACTAAGTTAGCACGGTCAGACGCCCGAAAGAGGGAGCAGGTGGCCCATCGGTCGTTCTGCTCATGAAGCATGAAGTACTTTCTGTACATGACGCCGTGCGGGAAGTACGGCGCTATGCAGTGAGCTTCCCAACGACGGTACACTGAACCGTGTTGCCTGTCGAAGCCGGGGTTTTTCGAATGCTTTTTCCCCCAAGTAAGATGCTCAGGAAAGAATACCGCTGTGTGAACAGTTAATCCAACAGAGGTTGGAACGTCGGATCACAGTGTTGCTATTTCCTCCGAGATTGTCAAGCAGCTTATATTTACATACCATAGGATAACTGACGCTCGGGAATATCGGTAAACCGGAAGGTGGCACCGAGAATATACTCCTCCTCCTCCTCCTCCTCGACTCTGCTCTCCAGTTTGGGGTTTGCGAGAAGGGAAAACTTTTGGCGAGATTGTTGAGAGACGATGTCGCGTCGGTTACTGGAGGGGCTGACTTCATTTTTCCAGTCTGTAAGCGAACACGACGTATAGAATAGGAGTCGTCACCTGTCCTGTGCGCCAGTACCTCTCTTGCGAGTGCAGAGATGCGACCAATTCTACCAAACAAGAAGTCTCGGCGGGCAGAATATCAGAAGATGATGGGAGCGACATCGTGGAACGTCGACCGGCGAGGGTCGATTATATATCCTCGTACAGTGCTCGGAGGGCGGAAGAGAAGGGGAGCCTTTGCCGGTTAATCCGTGACAGGGGCGCGTACGTGCAGTGAAAAGCCAGGTGTAACAGAAAAACGTCCGAGCGAGCGTTCGAAAGAGGTATCAAAGTCTAAGGGACGTCCTCGTTCGACAAGCTACGGCGGAGAGCCAGGCGCGCAAGATTCGGGACACGTGTGAGCGCGCTCGGTGTCTAGATTGTGCGCAGAGCGTATTCAAAAGTCTAAGGAAGGTCGGGCTCGCGCCCAACGATGGTTGATGCGGGCCGCCGTAGTCTGCCTAGGCCCTAGAGTGCGCCGCGTGTTGCGCGGCGCGAGTTTGGATAACCATGGTCGGCAGCGCGAGAACCAGCACCGGCGCGCAAGACACTACGGCTTCGTCAAAGTCGCTACTAGCGTCACGAGAACACAAGGTCGTCGTTCCGCTGCTGTGCGGACGCGTTGTAGCCGTCCAGAGGTAGGCTTGGGCGCCGCGCCATATCTACACACTGCGAGCGAAAGTAGCCCTACCAGGCAGTAGCGCATTGCGTTGCGAAGAGTGTGGAAGACAGATACATTGTGGTGCGCAACTACCCAGCAATTGGCGCGACGAGGGCAGGAAGAAACGTGCAAGCGGAGCGCGGACCGTCTTCCGCCCTTTGCCTCCTGCCGTCATCTCGTCCCGCCGATTTCACCGCGCGCGCGGATACCGACCACAACGCTTCCCGCGGCGTGTTACATCCTGCTCTTTTGAGCTTTTCTGCGACACTTTTGTGTCAATGTTGCTCGCGCTTGTCCCTGCATCCCACCATCCGGCGAATCTGTGCTTTGCTGCCTGCGATTGGAGCTCGCTTTAGCGCCTCTCTTTCCAGTCCTATTCATCTTTGGGATTAGTTGCTGTGGACTCTTCCAACTGTCCATGAATGGGATTGAACGGGACTGAACTGCAGCTGAAATGTGCTTAGCAGATGATGTGAGCGACTTTTGGCCTGGTGTGCTCGAGCTCGCTACGCCTTCTTATACTCGAAACACCGGATTTTCGATGTGTAATCGCCCGCGACTACTCTCTGTTTTGACGAGAGTGCGGATACTCGGTGCGCACCAGGCGCTACGTCCTAAATTCTCGAAGACAACAAACTCGCCTCGGCGCTCTGTGGGACTCGCATGATAAATGGAAGGGTAATCCGAGCGACCACTGGATCCGAATCTCTAGCAGATGATGAGTGCGGATGTCCACAATGTGCTGCTGTCCGGAAACGACCCCAGACTTTGCCACCGAATTCTCCATAATCCGCACGCCGGTATCGCTCAAGAGGACGGTGTCGGACGTATATCTGCACCGCGGATGGGACCTGCTTCGTTTTGCTGAACTGCGCTATGCCATAAGACGGTTCCCTTGCCGCTAAACGTAGTGTTGGTTGTTCCATCTCTACCTCCAGCTGCTTTACGAGACTGCTACTAACTTCCAGGGATACGGAACACGTCCTGGACCCCTGTTCATATCTTCCTGGATCTCAAGTTGTCGATCCTGAATTTGCGGCGCGTGCGGCTACGGCGGATCTGGGATCTTTGCTCGCCAATATTAATGCACTCCGCGACCAATGTCTGCCTTGCTTTCCCAACTTCATCGTGCTAGCTCTTTTTTCCGCCACTGCGAGGTACTAGCAACGCTCTATTTCGTTGCCACTTTCCTAAAGACTACTGATGATCATTTCGCGTTCGCGTCGAGATGCTGTCAATGTGGTCGCCCGTCCGTGTGCGCGTGGTCACGTTCTGGACCGCTGGAGTTACTCGTCGTTGCCAGGCACATACCCTTCCGTCGCCTCGCGAGAGGAATGCGTCTACTTCACGCGGGGATACAACGCGATTTGTACTTCGGATTGCACGAAAAGTACCTGTACGCTGGGCGTTTGCAACCGCATTTCCGGACCCACATTACGCCCCATCATCAGATGGCTGACATGGCTACCCAGCAAGGTAAGAGATCAGAACTCTCACCTTACTCTTTAACTGTCCTCGTCTGCGCGCAGGTGGGTGACCGCACATTGTGGTCCCAGATGGACCACGGCAACAGGCGCCGGTGGTGCACCACAACCAACGGCGCTTCATGCCGTCCCTTATAAAACTGGGCAACCATCCCACGCTGTTCGACCACTTTTCCTTCATGTCCAGCATTACCGACCTCCCTGAAGACCTTCTCGTGCCCATATTCTCTCTCGCGCGGGAATCGCCTCTGGACTTGCTCGAGTTCGCGCAGGTCTGCTCCGACTGGAAGCGCATTGTCTACTCGACTGGCGCCCTCTTCGCCGAGATCACTGCCGGTACCGATTACGATACGGACGTCTCCTTCGACCAACTCTCTCGCGTACTCGCACTGTCCAAGGCAGCGCCTCTTCATCTTATAATTCGGTGCCTGGTCGAGGCGGATTACAATATCGCGTGCGCCGCCATACTCGGGCACATCGGTCACATATGTGAGTTGGAGTTCTACGTCGACGTCCTCGAATGGAAGTCACAGGACAACGCTCCGTGCCCGCTCAAGTCTGCTTTCTCGGTTCCGGCGCCAATGCTCGAAGACTTACTTATTGACTTCGATGGCGGTCATATGTGGGCAGTAGTCGACTATCAGCTCTTCGACGGGTTCGCTCCGCGTCTTACGCGGCTCCAGCTCTACGGTGTCGAAATCGCCAACGCATTTCAACCCGCGCTTTCTCGCATTGAATACTTCTTCGGCCCAGGCGCGATCTCGGACACAGCTACCAGTGGGACGACGGCTCTAGTCGCACACGCTGTTACCTAGTCTCCTGCGCAGACTATAGATGGAAGATAATCGTTCCAAGTATAGTCTGCATCAAAACGCGCCTGCCATGATGGAGGTCGCCAATTCGGCTGCCACCGGTGCTCGGCACGCCCGGCTTGCTGACAAATAATTCTGGATAATCCTAAAAAGGGAAAACTCGCCATCATTTTGATGCGGATAACCCTCCCGACAAGTCCCTCGTCACTCGAAACCTCTTCCAGCGCCCGAAAAGCGAGTTTGAACTTATGAAAAAGGTAGGACTTGATGTATAAATATATGCCATTGCTTCGTACGAGAAATTGCGAGACCCGAGGTCTCTCCTCGTGATAACGGCTCGGTTGGATGATACCGACCGCAAATACGCTTCAGCATCGTTTTCCAGGAGGAACACGACGCGGAGAGGTAGGTAATGAGTGAAAGTATATTAATTTGGCGTAACAGGGTCTCAGAAATTGATAAGACGGCGCAAAGTCTCGAAAGCGGCTCGCGACACGGGCGGATAACGGCACTCCGCGATCACGTGCATCACGGCCAACACCGAAAGTGGGACCGCCATTGTCGAGGTGACATTTGATAAAGACTAGCTGTTACCCTCGGTCAATTGTTCCCTGCGTTGGTTGACCTGACGCTGACGGATTGCACGTCGTTCCTCGCTGTGACCGAATGCGATAGTTTCCCAACCCATCTCGACGCCATTGATATTCGTTACTGTCGCGAACTACGAGACGACGAGTCCGACGAGATTGAAACGGGCGGTGCGGCACTGCGCGGACTCCAGGCTGCGAACTGGCGGGAGGCGTCGCCGATCGCGATAGCATATCCTCCGGAAGGTCTCGTACTTCTACTTCTTAACGAGCTATCCTCTAGCGCCGACGCGATTGAAGGCGTCGACTTCGGTAATAGCACCGACATCGGGCTGGCTTGGTCCTGCCTCGTCTTCTACACCAAGTCAACCAAAGTACTCAGACTTACGGACATACCTGACGAAGATATGCTGCAACTAGCTGCGTCCAGTGCACTTCGGAACGTCGATGACGTGACTTTTGGCCCGACGGTCATGGATGACTTGTCCAACTGGAACGCGCCGCAGTTCCTCTCGCGTTTCTTTGACACGGCAAGGAACGTCACTCAACTCAATATCATCGTTGATCATTTCCCCGCTCGCACGGAGCTTCTTTCTGGTTGGAAATCGGACTGCTCGAGAGCTGGTCCAGGTCCTTGGCGTATCCCTGTTCGCCACCTTACCGAGCTCAACATCACGGCTCGCTCGAGTGCAACCGCTCCTGCTACTCTCACCCTTGCTGTCATCGACGATTTCCTAGCCAACGTGCTAGATTTTGGAGCGCCTGATCGCAAGCTCCGCACTGTCCTCCTCCACTACGTGCACTTGACGTGCACTTCTGATTATGCACATACAGTCCTCTCACCCCACGTTCTGATGTGTCTAGAACTTCCGGATCCGTTCTGCAACGACGCCTAGTGGTATTCTTGTATTGCTCTGCCCTTCCCGTTTGACTCTTGTCCCCTATACGCTTCGCCGCTTTGTAGTTCCTAGCTCTGTCCTTACTGCGTCTCCCGCCGGTCTCTGCGACAGCATCCATCGTCAATACACTTGCTATACCTATCTCCGCGAAATCCGGCGCAGGCGTCTAATCTGCCTCCGACGATTGTATTTGAACGGTAAATACCGCTTAGACGCTGTTCGCCACTTGACCTTCGACCATCTCCATTCACGCCCCAACGCGCTCAGGAAGATGGAATCCTGCACGAAGTTCTCACTCGTACTCGGTGCAACTCTCGTTGCCGTCACAACGCACCTCCGCGGCTCCGGACATTCGTCCCGTTCGTCGCTGCTCGCCACCCCGTCGCCAATGCCCTCGCAATTTTCGCCGCCACTTTATATCCAACACGCTCAGCTCGCTCAGAACTATGCTGCGCCCACTGGATTCGCTCCGCCCTCTCTGTACGTAATCGAATAGTCTTGTGCTCGTCGTCCAGATCCTGACTGCGTGGCTAAGGGTCCCGACCGCCACCTTTGCCTATATCAGACTCATCGCTGCCTGTCTTGTGTCTTACATCACGCGCATTGTTGATCTCGCTCGCCAATTCCGCGCGACCGCCGATCCCGAAACGGTGTTCACTTGCATCTTCGTCGTCGTCCTCCTCGCCGCCCGGCCCGACTTCCGCTACGCCGTACGCACGGCGTACGGTAATCTAGCAACCTGTATCCGCCCCGCTCTACGACGTGCTACTGCCATCGTCGCTGCCGAAGTGCACTTCACTTGGCGTGTTCTGTTGTTCAACATCGGATACATCTCGCATATGGATTATATTCCGTCGACAGCTGTCGACAACACCCTGGAAGAAGAACCAGTCGTGCGTTTCCCTTGAACGTGTGTTTCTCGTACTAATCCTGATGTTTAATCCAGATCGTGACTTTACGCTCGCAATACTCCGATATGGTGAGTGTACGCGGTCCATGTGGGACGACGTCCAGCTCACTGTTCCAGATCGTATCTGCGGTCGACGGTCCCGATTCACCCTTCTTGCGTACTGCACCATTGAGCCCGCTTCCGGTCAGTATACGGAAAGTGTTCTGCGGTTACTGCTGACGCGCTTTAGGGTAATGAATTGGTGTTGAATGGTGTTCAGGAACTGTACAGGTCTCTCCCTCCTGCGGAAACGTCATTGGCGGGCGTCAGCGGCCCCCTTAGTCCGAATGCTATTCCATTTGTCCCTCCTAGGGCAATGGATCCCGTTAGCGGGAATGCGGCAGATGCATCCTCTAGCCTCTTGAACGCATCTGGCAGCGGTGACGGGCCCGCTCACGGTACCACCATTGATTTGTATCTCACCGCCGCGACGACAACAACGATCCATCCCCTTGGTGTATCACTGGCTGACGACGACCTCGCTGGCTCGCACTACCCTCCAACAATCAGTGATCCTCTCTCGCTCGCTCCAAACGCACTGGCTGTGAACACATCTGGAATTTACTACTCTGACTCTCGACCATTGAACCCTCTCTCGTCACAGCAATACGTGTACTCTTACGCAACGCAGGCTCTTCCGATTCCGTACCAGACGAGCCAACCGCTTTCACAGTTACCGGGTCCTGTATATGCGGTCCCGCCACCACAAGGGAACTATGGGATCTACCAGAACTACCCTCCGGGGCCGCGTTCTGTCTGTCCTTATTGCGGCTTGTATCCTGTCCCCGTCCCTCAGGCTCCTGTGTCCACTGCATCAGGACCATACGACTACGACTACCACCCACGCGTACCAGTTGCAACGGACGCGTTACCACAGCCTCAAACGACGGTTCACGAGGAGTCGGCGCAGGCTTCGCATACTCAAGAAGGGGTTGATTCTGAGTTAGCGTTTCCGTCACAGGGCCCTGATGGATCGACTCAAACTCGGACTCTGGACATCGCAGATGGTCATGCAGTGCCTCACTCACCGGCTGGTACACACGTCGATTTGGGAGTACTTCAGGACCAGTCTTCTGTTCCGGTTCCCCCGGAGCTTGCAGAGGGTATGAACCGACTGCTGAGACCCGAAACGCAACATGGGCACGATACTACGCTACGCTTCACTGGGCCTGAGTTCATCGCCGTGGTGGCTTTATCGCCCGGAGGGGCCCGGACATTGTGACCGCGTTTTCGCCATCTCTTCCAGCTATGTCTTGAACAGCACCAACAGCTACATCCCGCAGTTTGGATTCGTCGGCACGACTTTCTTCGCGTTGAAGCAGCGATTACGCCGCTCCGCGATGGAAAGTACTGTATAAACCACCCCATATGTGCCGGTTATCCGCGTCCGGCCTCATCCCCGTGTCGTATCGCAGCGACCTCCGTCGCTCCGCGGGGACAGCCAGAGACAGCCACAGAGTACTAACGAGCAGTCACTTTGCGAGACATTGCTCTACGACGTTCTGTTTGTACAGTTGTCTTATTTGTTTTAGTATTTTGTACTGTACGCGCAGATTGTGATTGTATATACCTTCTGCTTGTGTCCGTCCTCTAGATTTTCGAACCCGAAACTGCTCATGATGGCAGGGATCTGCGGAGATAGGAAGTTCCGGATCCGGTCTTTGCCTCCTCCTGACACGTCCCGAGGATCAGAGACAGCTGCCGCCTCGCCCATGCGCGCACGACAGCCTCGTTGAAAGTATGATCGCATACGGCGTGACCTTGCGTCCCGCGGTCCGTGACATGGGCAGATTCAGGCGTTCAGCGCTCGGCTGGTCGGTGCGTGCAAGCTTACATAAAGTCTGAACCTGCTCATGCGCGTCCCGATGCGGACTATTAGGCAACGTTAAACCCTCCAGGACATTCCCTCCGAGTCTTCGATGCGGCGGCAGCTCCGTCGTCACCGATCATGGCTCGGATATTGGAGTCGTCGCCGCCCTGTCGGCCCCGATCATGCCGTCGTCGTCCAAGCTCATAAGGGTGGCGCCGCGCGCTCGCTCTATCCATACCGCCCTCGAAAATGCTTTCAACACTCGTCACTATCGCCTGTGTGCTCGCCAGCGCCAACGTCCGCGCCGCGTCGTCAAACTTCACCTGCACAGACGTCGCGTCCGGCCATCTAGTCCTCGGAACCACATCCGACTCTTCCGACGCTGAACGTCTCAAGGCGCTTGGACCTCTCGACCAGACCGATAATGCCTACATCTCGTACGACTCCTCGCCGCCGCTGTTCACACTCGAGAGCTGCAACTCGACGTATATGGGCTTCCCGCCGAATATGACATGGCAGGAAGGGTATCTCGTCGTGTACGGGCGGTGGAAGTTGAATGGGAAGTGTGTAACTGCGGGGAGCGACGGTGCGCTCGCGCTGAAGACGTGCGCCACTGCCGATGGGAAGGCGCTGGTGACTCAGTTCTTCGTATGTGCTCCTCCCCTTGTTGGCGCGACGCAGCTAACAGATCATACAGGATACGACATTCGACGCGCCGACGGGAGTAGTCTCAGCTAAAGCCGAGACTCAGCTCATAGGCTATACAACGAACGACACGTGGGGCTTCTCCGACGCTTCTTGTGCAACTTCTAACGTACTCCCCTCAGGTCGCTTGCCATGTATACGACAGTGACGCGGCACCGCACGACTGACGTCGTTAGCCGTACGTCACTCCTAATGAAACGATCCCGCGTTCGTTTCTCACTTCATTGACAGAAACGGAAACGCCTCCTTTCAACGATGGTGGTAGCGAACGTCGCATTCTTTTCTACCTCGAGCCTACGAGTGGGAAACTGCCATTCTGATAGCTTCGCGCGTAATAAGCCCATCTATCTCACAGTTCTTGTTGGGAGTTCGCTCCGAAAGCAATCAAATATATGACAACAGAAAACCATCCTCCGCCCTCCTATTGAGTATCTTGATACTTTGCATGCATACAGCAATCTGTCGCTCGCTTGTTGTTGAGGTTCGGACCGGGAGGTCAGCCGCACAGTTCAAGTATGAAGTCAGTACCCATGACGGTTCTGGAGTGCCAGCTCCATTCGTTCTCATCATCTGCTATGCCGTTCTGTACAGGATGTAAGATTGTGGCTTATCCGCGACTTGGGCGTTGTGGTTCAACACATCATCCTCAATTGCTTAGCGCCGGCACTCAAGAGGAAGCCAGGATGGAGTTGCATCATTCACTTCCCTCGCTCGTTCTACAGCGTGGAGAAAGATTCTGCGGAGTTCTAGGTGAATGTACTGGATCCGAGTATATAACGCAAGCTCTGACTGTCATCCCAAACGGTATGGACGTACCCGCTCTCATCATCTGCTCTTCTCCTTCTCACAGTAGCCGTTCATTATCCCCATCGTTGCTAAGGTGGCCTGGCTATCGAGGCGGCAGATTGATTCCTCAGCGCAGACGAGAAGAAATGGCTCATAGACTTCGCCATACCGCCTACTCTTTTGCGAGCACTGCAAGTGTCTGCCCATGCCACCTTGAACCGCGCCACAAGACAAAGCTCCCGCAATGTAGATCGAGGCTCGTATTTATACTTGAACTGTGCGGCTGACCTCCCGGTCCGAATCTCAACAACAAGCGAGCGACAGATTGCTGTATTATTTTGCGAAGAGATAACGTTCCAAAAAGAAAGTAAAAAGCCACTACGCCGTCCATCCCGCGACTTGTGTGTGTGCGGTACTTCAGACGCGCTTCTCGCGCTCGTACGCCTCATTAAGCAACGCCTCACGCTTCTTATCCCTCAGCTTGATCTCCGCAGGGAACTTGTCCACCGACCTACATCCCAGCCCCAACACATCAGCGAGAGAGATCCATCAGCAAAGAAGAGGAAAGGACGCACGAGACGATACCGGAACACATCACTTCGCTCGGGCGTGGCGCACCCTCTGGAAGACGTACGTCGAATAGGTAGAGCACCGTCGCGATCATAAGCCACTCTTCGTCGTCTACGAAATGTCTGCCCGGGCACACCCTAACCCGTCCCACCATCCGTTCATCAGCATCCAACCTCTCTCAATTTCATGCACTGGTGGACAAGCACATAGACGTACCGTCTACCGAAACCAAACGCCACCACACGCGGATCCATCATCTCCTCACTCGTCTTCAGCCGTCCGTCGGGATGAAGGAACCGATAGGGGTCGAACACGTCCGGGTTCGGGTATGTCGAGGGGTCGTGCAGCATTGCGTACGCGTTGGGAATGATGAGCGCGTTCTGTTTGAGGAGCATCCCTTCGTACTCGTCGTCTTGCATCAGACGGTGCGGGACTCCTGCAAGCGAGCGTCAGCGAGCGTGGCGAGGCAAAGTTGGCGTCAGCGAGCGCGTCCCCCGTCCCTTGCCAAACGCAAAACCCGAATCCCAAAGCACAGAACCGAGACAACGCGCACGCACCTAAAGGCAAAGGCGGATAATGCCTAACGACCTCACTATACAACGCCTCCACGAACGGCATCCTCTTCTTCCCCGCCCCATGTCGGTCGTGGAGAGTGGGGAGGGAACCACCGCATATGGCGTCCAGCTCGGCTTGAGCGGTGATTTGGTACTCAGGGAAGAGCGCGAGGGCGAGGAAGAAGGCGTGCATTGTTCCGACGGTCGTGTCTGCGCCGGCTGTGGCGAGCGTCAGCGAGCCGTGCGGGTGGAAGCGAGCCGTGGTGCGAGTGGAAGCGGGGTGCGGAGCGGGTGGAAGCGAGGTACGGCGAGCGGGAACGAGGTACAGCGGCGGCGAGCGGGAACGAGGTACGGCGGCGGCGAGCGGGAACAGAGGAGGAAGGAACACAGGAGAAGAACAGAGGAGGACACACCGAAGTAGACGATCCCCGTACTATTCGCGACGACCTCCTCAGGAATGGGCGCACCGTCGATCTCCGCCTCGAGGAGATGCGACGTCATGCTCGGGCGAGCCGTGCCTGCAGCCTGTAGCGAGCGAGCGTCAGCGAGCGGTACGAGAGTCGTCAGCGAGCGGTAAAAGAGTGTCGGCCAGCGGGTAGGAGAGCGTCAACGAGCGGGTAGAAGAGGGACGCGGGCAGGGCGGGTGCGGGAGAGAGAGCCGAATGGAACAGGACGAGTGCGAGGATGGGGCGGGAGAGAGAAGAGACGGGACTTACAATCTGTTGCTTCGCCCACGCATGCGGACCGTCCCTCGCGCGCAACTGCGTCGCCTTCCACACTTTTGCGTCGCGCTTGAACTTGGCGCCTGGGAACCAGGAGGGGATGTACTTGACTGCACCGAGGCCGAGCGTTAGCGAGGTCCGTCACGATCGAGCGTCAGCGAGCGAGCGAGCATCGGTTCAGCAGCACGGCGTCAACGAGCAGCACCGCGGCAAACAAGTGAAACAGAAGCAAGTTCACTCGCTGACGCTCGCGAACGCTCGGGACTCACGTATAGGCAAAACATCAACCAAATACGCTCCCGCCGCACCAGCGCGCGAGGCGATCCCCAACGCGTCTTCGCCCATTTGGATGTAGGGATCGTTCGTGGGGGCGCTGTCCATTCCGTAGGTGATGGACATGACGTTGGCGCCTGCGAGCCTGTAGAGGGCGTTGTGAGCGGTCGCGGAAAAGAGGAGACGCGGGAAAGATGTGACGGCGGGATGGTCATGGGGAAGAGGAGCGAACTGGGTCTGGGCGGACAGGGGAGCCTGGTGGACGAAGCGGAACGCGACACGACGATGCGGTGTGCAGACGCGACGCACATCGACAATCATCCTACACGCTGCAGCCGCGCAAGGGACGCGAGCGCCGCGTTTGCATCATGAGCGGCAGGTGAAGTAAAGCGCGCTGGATGGACGAGACAGGATTGTCGCGCGCGTACGGAAATAGGAAAGGGAAAAGGGACGAAACCAAACGCGACCAAACCGGAACAACGCGCCGCAACGCAACGAAGGAACGAAGAAAAGGGACGGATGGACGTACCACCGACAATGTTCCCAGAACCCCTTAGGGTCGGTCTGGAGAAGGTGCAGGAACACGGTGTTTGTGCGCTCGACCTCGGGCCAGAGGAGCTTTACCGCGTTCTCGTTGAAGTGCTGGAGCGTAAGGGGTACGTTAGTCGAGGCGGGACGGAGGGAGGGGGGAGGAAGACGGACGAGTAGGGCGCCAAGGGGAAGAAGGCGGCGGAGGAAGGATGATAGGACGCGACGCGGGGAACACAGATGATAAGAGCGGGGCGAGCGAGGGAAGGCGAAGGTGGGCGTAAGCGTGTTGAAGCTCCGGGACGCAAGGGAGATGTAGATGCGGGTCGCGGCGAGCGAGGACAAATGCGGAGTGGAAGATCGAAGTGCGCGAGGAGGGCAACGAATCCAGATGCGGCAAGGACAACGAACGACCGTAGGACGCACCTGATGAATAGCCCTGCGATGCAACCTCCACCAAGGCCCATAATGCTGCATCGGGACCGTCCAATTAAACCCCATCAACTCGCCCACCATAGGAAAGTCCGCCCGGTCAGAGTAGATCGCGCTCCTCTTCTCAAGCAGGTCGAGCGCGGCCTTCACAGTGCCGAGTATGACGAGATGCCGGTCGAGGATACTCAGTTGGTACACAGGTCCTACGCGTCGTCAGTCTTAGCGCGGTGGACGGGGACGGGGAAGGACGGACCGTATGTATCCCCCAGCTTCTTGAACGCCTTCCACTCCTCGGGTCCGCGAGGCAGATCCGCCAGGTTGCCCAACAAAAACTTGCCCGGCGGGCTGGGCGGTAGGTTCTTCGGTTTCGCGCTGCGGGTCGAGAGGTAGACGGCGGCGAGGACGAGCGCGCCTAGGGCTGTCCAACTCGCGCCTGGGTTGCTGCGCGCCGTCGTGAGGAGGCCGTCGGGTAGGTGGTCGGTGATGTTGGTAAGGAGCGACATATCGTGGGTGTTCGAGCGAGGATGGGAAAGACAGGGAGGAGCGCCCAGACGTGACCATTTTCAGGCTGACTGGCAGTGTTTTGGGTTTACGAGAGGGAAGACGTGTTTTGGTGTTGACAACCTTGGACGCGGACGCTGATTGGCGTGAGGGAAAGAAGACCGGCCGGCTACTCAGTTGACGACTGTCCCAACCGTGGACACCCGGCGCTTGTCACTGCACTGAATTCACCGGCGTTGCCATTGCCACAGGACTGAGCATGCCTGGTCGGCGTCCAGGACGGCGAGAACTGCGTTTCGAGAGTTGGTGTTTGATCCCGCGAGAGCCAAGGACAACGCCGCCGGCCATCACGATGACACCGATCGAACCCCCTTGGCGCCGGTTGCCGGATCCATCACGAGGCACCGAATTCAGCCTCTCGCGGGATCAACGTGACCGTCGCCGTGCACGCGTTTCGCACGCCACTCGTGGCATTTCGCTCGACTCGCAGACGAGTGCTAGTGTAGGCCGTAATACTGAGTGAGCGCCCGAATAAGTCAGAGCTCAAAGTCTCAAGCCAACAGCTTCAGAACGCAGTACCGCTCTCGTCAAGTCCCACAATGCAGAACCAGAAGGACCGTAACATGGATCTCTCTCCGGTCCGATGTGATACAGTAGTATAAAACATATCACGAAGCCCACTCAAGTGCAGACCTCCATGGCTACCGCACTCATCATCTGCTACCTTCCACGTCCTCACAGTTACGTGCAGGCGACCCATGCACCGAGTGCATCCTCTTCTTCCGGAGATGATGGAATTGGATACAGTACGAACAACGCCATTGCCCAAATTGGGTATAATGCACTGTCACTCTCAGAGAACGCACTACAGCAATACGGCTAGTATATCGGAGAGAATGCAGGAGTGACCGGACGGGCGATGTATCGCGAAGCGCCCGTCACGGTCTCAAGGAAATTTTGATATACCTCCCGACTCGAGTATGTCCTATATATGAGACAGAGAATACCTGGTCATTTCCTCATTGATTTGGACACCCGCACTCATCATCTGCTACTTCACATCCTTCACCTGCTTTTCATCGTTTGGCATGGATGTAGGACTCTGACTCTAACTGGGAAGGAGTATATTCTGATTTACAGCAAACGAATGAAGGGGAGACATGCCCCCACGACAAAGTTGGCTGATCACTCAATACCACCGTGACATGCCAATGTCGGATCGTGACTCGTGAGCTGGAGGTTCCGAAGAGTATAAAGAGCAGCTCCATGCACTACATATGGTACCGAAACCCACTGTCATCATCTGCTACAACCTTACTTACAGGGAAGAATACAAACAAAGCTGATTCGCCGCACAAGGGGTCGAGTCACACTGTGAGAGAACAAAGTAATTGGGGAGACCTGAGGATTCACAACGGAGCGCAAGGAGATTTGACCCGCAATGCAGACTGTGATGTGTCAGTCCGAGCGGGGAAAATTTGTCGATGTCGTCTCGGAGTCCGATTACTTACCGTATAAAGTCAGGAGACTTTCCGAGTCAGACTACTGCCGCGAAAATCCGCACTCATCATCTGCTTCTTCCCTGCGCTCAGGCACGTGTGGGTCAAGGTTATTGGGAGCTACCCTGGAGGTTACAGCTTTACCGCCTGGATTCTACAGCGACCCTGACCCATCGATTCACACTGTCGTCAACATCTCACCCACTGCGGAGCATGTCGCACTGACCAGGGTACTCACCTGTATACGTGGGAGACAAACGTTACACCAGTGCAAGGGAAGACTGCTCACTGAACGGAGCGCGAGCAGCCCGCCTAGAGTCGAACTTGAAACCGGTCCGCAGTTGTTCACTCGCATCCTACACTGTGTATTATAATGACTCTTACAAGGAATACACACCCCCGAAGTCGTCGCTACCTACTCATTTGCTCCCGATATCGTTTCCGGGGGAGAACCGTATAAAAGTCAAAGAGATGTTCAGAGCAGGAGCACGGTAGTCAACATCCGCACTCAACATCTGCTTCCTATGTGCGCTCAGATATGAGCAATCGTACATGACATTGAGGCCTACTCTGGAGATTACAGCAGTACCGCCATTGTGCTATACAGCAGCCCGCGACTGGAAAGGTACAGTGTCTCTGATTCACAACCCACCGCTGCGGATGTCACACCAACCACAGTGAACATGTATGAGGGGGAGATGGAGGCTGTTAGATCGGCACTAACTTAAGGGATGAGTGCGCACAACGAAGCGCGAGCCGTGTCGAATCACGGTTTGCCATTCGCCCCTCGGAGCGTGAATGACCACGACCTCTTCTTGTGTGTAAGGTTCACCCGAAGTCGCCGCTGTCAATGCCTCCTTATCCTTAGCACGTATAAAGCGAGCGATATGTTCAGAGCAGGAGCGCTGTGGCTAACATTCGCACTCATCATCTGCCTCTTCAGACTCGGACGCGTTTGGGACCTATTCCCTGGAGGTCACAGCTGTACGCCCATGCTCCTATACAGCGAATGACGACAACAATATCTACACCATTATCGTTTTCTTCATACTGGGGAGCATGCCGCAGTGACCAGAGTGCACGCGTGTATCAGTGGGAGACGGAGGCTGCGGCGACGTTACATCTAAATCGGCGTAAAGGATGACTGCTCACAGCGAAGCGCGAGCAGCCTGAGGGTCGAATCTGTAACCGGTTCGCAGGTTCTCAATTCGCCTCCTGGACCGCGTATTATCACGACCTCTTATATCAAAGACTTTCACGCTGCTGGGAAAGCCGAGTCTGTGACGGGATTGTCGGGCTTGATCTTCTCGCTGCTCGACCGCCGCTGTCTCCAGTGCCCTCCTACCGTTGGCCGCACACTATATCGCGCAGTGATTGATCCCCATCTGACCCATGGGTGCGATGTCAGTCCGGACGCCACGCTGTCTTCGGTGGCTGCGCTTGAGACAGCGCAGAACACTTATCTCCGAAAGCTGCTACGAGT
>KV426030.1:52328-64571 GCA_001632375.1 Exidia glandulosa HHB12029 | reverse complement strand
TTATCATGCCGAGTGGCCGAAAACGCGTCCCCCGCGCAGATCTCGACGGGAAAATGATTTTTGAGACCGGAAATACCACCCCAGATACCATCTATTTCTCCCAGAACCCTGTCCGATTACGTAATCGACGGCCGAGTTCGACGGCGAATACTCGGCGCCGAAGCTGTCCAGTCCGAATCGAAGCTGTCCAGTCCATCTTTCCATATTGAACACACGGCGGGCGAGGATGTGTGCGAGGAATAAGAGAGAGGACGAAGGATTGGTGACGATTCGGGGTTTTGTGCATTCCGTACGCAAATGATCCTCGTTAAGATGCAAGAGTAATACGACCCTCGAGAGCGTGAGGACAAGGAGCGAGCTAGTCTTGAGCTTTACTCGTAGGGCGTCAACAGATTCAATTAGCACATGCGTGTGCCTGGAGAGATCATGCTTGGACACGAAGATCGGGCTTGACCATGAAGTTTCAATGGACGACGAGCGCCGCGCGGACACAAAGCCGGGGAAGGAGATGGTTCCACGCAAGTCGACATGGATGGCAGGGATAGGACCCCGATACGGAGTGTATGACGTCCAGGCAGCGCAAGCAATCCCGCGGGCGCGGTGGAGAGCATATCGCGACGAGCAGACAGGTATTAAAATCTATGGTTTTAATGAGCAAGCAAGCTTCGTCCTACTTCGTCGCCCTCATCATCTGCTGAGTGGACAATGCGAGTAGGGGCGTCGAGATCGCTTTGGGGAGGACCAGAGCGCCTGTACGAGTAATGCCGTGTACAGTCTTGGGACGGAATTCATCGAAAGTGTGACACTCAATTGTGTTGTTGGCGTGCGACGATGACGGCGAGAGGAAAGGAGCGGGGAACGGTCCGATCTCCGCTCGACCAACCTCTTCTTCGTCCCGCTTGTCGTTAGATGTCCGCTCTACGGCCCCGACGACGGCGCATCCGACGCGAATGAACATGCGTCGCGTGTTCCAGTCCACGTCGTGCTCGTCCTTTGAGCACCCACAGCTCACCTGCGCTCCTAACACTCCAACTTCCCAAACCGTGCTCGTCACGTTCGCGCCGCGTCTTTTTTGTGTCCCCTCTGCGCGCGCGTCGCTGACGCGTTGCCGACTTGAGCGCGCGCGTCTTTGGCTTCACGCGGATCGCCCCTTACACGCGCATGCTCGGACCCGACGCGCTCGTCTTCCCTCATACACCCCTAACCGGGGTGAACATAATGTCCATCACCTACGGCATGGCCGAAGCCGCGTTAGGAATCGCGTCCCGCGCCGGAGCAGCCGGAGCGTACCTGGTCGATGTGTTGCCTATACGTGAGTTCCGTTCGCGAGCGTCAGCGTGTGGGGCGGGTTACTGACGGCCCTCTGCTTCCTCCTCTTGCTGGCACTGTTGGCTTGGCGTGCTGCTTGCTATTACTCTCCTGCCCCGCGGTCGCCTCGTGCTCGCTGTTGCCCGTTGCTCACGAACCTCCCTGACGCCAGATGCTCACGGACCTCGCTGAATTGCTCGTGTCGCTCGCTCGGTCACGTACATTCCGTCCTGGTACCTGGGCGCCAAGTTCTAGCGCGACGCAAAAGCGACCCAGTAACGCGCGAGAGACGGGCCACATGCATGGGCGAAGCAACAGATCATACGTCTCTCGCTCTGCCTGTTATCCCCGTTCTCGTTCAGTGCCGCCTCGCGCGTACATTTATCCTGTCTAACGTCCCTCTTCGCTCGTCCTGTCCGTCCTGCTCTGTCCTTCGTCCCTGTTTCGTTCTTCCTCACGCGTTGCCCGCTCCCGCTGACCCAATTCCGCGCGCTACCGTAGGCTGCTTGTACGGTGCACCCGAGCATGACGTCGCATTTACTTGAGGCCAAGACCTGAAGAAGTAGTCGCGGACAGTACGGGCATCGGTGCGTTTGCCTCTTTCTTCCTTCCCCAAGGTCGTCGCGCGTCTGTTCCCTCTCTCTCCTCTGTTCGTTCCCCACTCCAAAACCACTCACCTCGTCGCTGATGCTCCCCATCCCCACCTTCCATCCGGCGCAGACACCTCCGGCTGAACAATCCACGCCTTGCTCCTCGCCCTCGCGCTCTTCCCAGAACATCGAATCACTGCTCAAGCAGAGCTTGACGCCGTATGCGGTGGTGCAATACGGACTCTCCTAGACCGGGAGAAGGGCAGAAGAGGATGCCGTTTGTTGAGGTGTTGTATAACGAGGTCGTGAGGCATTATCCGCCTTTGCCTTTAGCCTTTAGGTGAGTGCTCGGGTTGTTGGACTCGCCCTCGCTGACGCTCACTTCACCTCACTACAGGTGTCCCACACCGACTAATGCAAGATGACGAGTACGAAGGGATGCTGGTCAGAGTCAGACAGAACGCGCTCATCATTCCCGACGCAAACGCCATGCTGCACGACCCCTCGACATACCCAACCCCGGACGTGTTCGATCCTTATCGTTTCCTTTGCGAGGAGGTTTCGGATCCGCGTGTGGGCGTTTGGCTTTGCATCAGGAAACCGGGGAATCGCACAGTTGCGCACGAGACGCTCCAGAGCGGTCCGCGCGCCAAGATCACCTGGCCTATTTTATTGCGTCCTATCACCTCTCCAGAGCAGTACAGAGCACCCCGCAGGCAGTTCACAGCGCTGTGAAGCGCAGCCTTTCCTGACCGTCCTGCCGACCAGCTCACCACAGAATATGCCTGCTGATCCGACGGTTCGAGCGGTTTACGAGATCGTCACGGCCTTGTGCGCACGGTGCACGAGAGAGAGAAGGAAACATTAATATATATACAATACACAGCGAGTACAAGGGGGGATGGGGAAGCCATCGGACGCAAGGAGACAGCGTCCAAGGCGCACAGTTATTGCGACACGGACCTGAACCAACGTGAGCGCAAGCTGCTCGTACGTGAGATGATACGCACTGGTGAACCCTCGAACGCGGCCCAACTCCGCTCGCTGTACGAGAAAGGGGACGATGGTATCGTGGCCGTACAATCTAAGGGGAAAATTTGTGAGTATTGAACGCATCGCAAAAGGACAAGAGCCGGAGGTGGTGCATGACGAGCAGGACCAAGAAGATGACCCGAGAAGTATAGCGCGACCCTGATACGCGAGATAACCGGTTGCTGGAGACAGAGAACTGGTAGCCTTGAGCCTCGAGAATGGCCGACACCGTGACGGAGGGGATGACTTGCGGGTCCAGAACGAAGCGGGACAGAACATGGGAGATACAGAGCAGAGAACATTCTTGACCCCATAGGACTAGCTTGACAGTGACTTGGACTTGGACGGGAGGGGAACGGGGAGTCGGTGAAGGATGAGAGCAAGAGCGGACCAAACATGACCAACTCAACCATCGGCTGATCGCGGCATCGGCGCCGACGCCAAGCCATTGGACTTAAGGATTTCTGCGAAGTCCCACCACCGTCGAAAATAGCCCGAGTTAACTGAACTGGCGCTATGACTGGAACTGAGTATGGTGACTGAACTGTGACATCGTAACTGTATCAAGACACTTTACAGAGTATACTCGTAAAATTTCGCGGTGCTAGTCTACGACACGCAGATATCAGGCAAGCGTGTGCGGCACTGATGTCACGCGCAGTGCCTGCTGCACAGTGCAAAGGGCATCGGACCAGCCAGGGCTAGGCATTGGCAAGCACTGAGCGGACAGCGCGCTCGAACGCGGACTGCCACACCTTGAGTTCGCTTCTCTCGCCTTAGATCTGCACGCCGACGGCGCTGGGTCGCCGACTGCACGGTTCGCAGCGCTCGACAGCTCCGAGAAGCACGCAACGACGGCGTCACAGGATCACGCGCCGGGATCACACGCCGGAAGGCGCCCGACAGCGCGGCCGAGGCTTCGAAGCATTCAGTTTTCGCTTACGTGCTTCCAGAGATCACAATGGCCGCTCTTTCCAAAAACGCGGTTTCCTGATGTGGGAGACGGTACGTTCGGAGTCAAGTTCGGTTGGGTGTTGAGTGTTGATACGGGGGACATTGCGTGTACGGTGTGCATCGCTGCGGTGCTCTACCTATTGGACGTACGTCTTCCCGAGGGAACTGAACGCCCGAGCGAGGTGATGTATTCCCGTATCGTCTCGTACGTTCTCCCAGTCCCTTTTCCTCCCTCTCTCTCTTGCTGATGTTGGGGATGTAGGTCGGTGGAGAAGTTCCCTGCGGAGATCAAGCTTAGGGACAGGAAGCGTGAGGCGTTGCTTAATGAGGCGTCTGAAGCACAGTACGCAAGTCGCGGGACGAGCGGCGCTCTTTCTTCTAGATCTGGAACGTTATGTCTTGGCAAAATAGTATGGGAATCTGCCACTCGTTTCGGTCCTGCTCGCGTTGAGGTTCGGACCGGGAGGTGCGTCGGCTGCACAGGCTGAGTATAAAGTCACCGGCGACGACTCTCGAATGCTACTTATATTCGCTCTCATCGTCTGCTATGCGTCATCCACACGGGGTCTACATTTTAAATGATACTCGTGACTAGAGGATTGTGGCTCAGCACATAGTCTTCCCTCGTCATAGCACCGGCCCTGTAGAGGAAGCCAGGATGGAGTTACACCGTTCACTTCCCTTGCTCGTTATCATATCTGTCAACAGTGTGGAGAAAATTCTGCGGAGATATGGGTGGATGTACAGGATCTGAGTATATAGTGCAAGCTCTGACTGTCATTTCCAACGGTATGGACGGACCCGCTCTCGTCATCTGCTTTTCTCCTTCTCCCAACATACGTACGTCCTGGCTATCGTTACGGACTCAGATGCAAACTGCCTATCAAGGCGGCAGCTTGATTCCTCAGAGGCGACGAGAGAATGATCATTACGTCACAATGCCGTTCACCCTTGTGCAAGGACTACATGTGTTTGACACCTTGAAATGGGCAGGCAAAGCAGCGGGAATGTCGGTATCATAATCCTTAACAGCGGCAGGGAATTGCATCTCCATTCTTATTTCTTTGGTCGCTTTTGGAGCGAGCTACCAGCAATAATGGTAAAATATATGGACTTCTGGCGCGCGAGGCTATCAGAACGGCAGGTCCCCACTCGCGGTATCGGGGTAGAAAAGGATGCGATGTTCGCTGCCACCGTCGTTGGAAGGCGGCGTCTCCGTCTCTATTCGTGAGGTAAGCATCGAACGAATAGTCTTAGTACTAGGAGCGACGTACGGCTAACAACCTCAGTTTTGCTATGCCGCGACACCGTCGTATACATGGCAAGCGACCTGAGGGGAATACGATAGAGATCGGACAACAGTAGCATCGAACAAGTCTCACGTGTCGTTTGTTGTATAGCCTATGAGCTGAGTCTCGGCTTTCTCTGAGACAGATCCCGTCGGAGCGTCGAAAGTCGTATCCTGCATGACCCGTGAGCTGCGTCGCGCACAGGCGAATCGAGGAGCACATACGAAGAACTGAGTCACCAGCGCCTTACCATCCGCAGCGGCGCACGTCTTCAGCGCAAGCGCACCATCGCTCCCGGCCGTTACGCACTTCCCATGCAACTTCCACCGCCCATACACGACGAGGTACCCTTCCTGCCAAGTTGTATTCGGCGGGAAGCCCATATACGTCGAGTTACAGCTCTCAAGTGTGAACAGCGGCGGCGTTGAGTCATACGAGATGTAAGAGTTGTCCCCCTGGTCGAGAGGTTTGAGCGCTTTTATACGTTGCACGTCGTTGGAGTCGGATGTGGTTCCGAGGACGAGATATCCGGATGCGACGTCTGTGCAGGTGAACTTCGACGACGCGGCGCGGACGTTGGCGCTGGCGAGCAGACAGGCGATGGCGACGAGTGCGGAAAACATTTTCGAGGAGTTCAACGGGCAACAAGGGCGGCGGCACCCTTATGAGCTCGGACGTCGACGGGACGATCGCGGCCGACGGCGCGGCGACGAGACTCCAATGTCACAAAAACCGCATTTGCCAGATCTGGCCATATCGCCAGATCCGGCCAGAAATGCCTTCATGGGCGCCATTTCTGGCTGTTTCTGGCGAGAACCTGCCAGCACCAGCGCCCTATATAACTATCTCTGGCGAGATCTAGGTGGTTATGGGGATCACAGGACGGGATGCTAATCATGCGGAAGAGACGCCCGCTGAACCGCGCTGCAGCGAAGGCGCAAGTCAGAGAGACAACGACGCTGTGCGTTCCTCGCGTGCTGAGACCTATGAGCGTTCATCTATTGCGAGTATTATACTACGACAACCTTCTCTCGGAGTGCTTCTGGTTGAATGGTACAGGGAGGTCATTGGCGCGAAGGAACATGTCGCCGTCAGTGCAGTCAGTGAGGAACGAGACCGTCGCGATACTGGTGCACCAAACGCAGGGCACATGAGCGAACTACAGACAATGTCTGTTGCCGAAGAATCTGCCCGGGTAGAAGCACACGACGAGGATATGGGGTACTTTGTTTGGGCGCAGTACGGCGAGCAGGATGACGAGCACTGGCAGCTTGACAGCGGCGTGCAGCCAGAGGTAAATATCGGAATTAATACAGAGGACAGGAGCTCTAGGCACAGGAGCAGTTTATAGATCAATACGACTGCGTTTTCTTGAGTTGTCTTCGGGACGGTGACGGGTAGCGGACAGGAAACGGACAGAGCCGCTGCCGCTTCTTCCTTTCGTTCTACTCTCACAAATTTACGCGCGACCAAGCGAGCGCGCAGCTCTACACGATATCGGGCTGTATTGATATTAATAGGTGCGCATATCATTTGTTTTCTGCATAGGTGCTCACCGCGCACCGTCACAGTTTGCGCGCACGGCGCGTCGCCCTCCATCCATGCCACCACAGCCGTACTGCGCACGCTCGTTGCGTAGACGCAACGCCTTGTGTGCACCTGCTGCTACATTCGTATTCATCCGCGGCCGCAACAACTCAAAATGCTTGCAATACATGCGACTCGTTAGTACGCACTGCTCCCATCGCTCGTCTCTGACGCCACTGCTTACATTTACTTAGTATGACATCGCAGACGCATCTTCGCGTGGAAGATAACGAGCCTGGGTCCGTCAGGAGTCAGCATTGCGCTTGTGAACTCATTCGCCCACTGGGTGGATCGCACGCGGTAAGTACGTACCCGCCGTTCAACGATGTGCACGCCCCATTTCCTCACTATCCACACAGGTGACTCGACGTGCTATAATACACGTATCCTCATCCTCATCCTCGCGTCGCGGACGACGCTCTTACTTTGGTGTGTACGCCGCGCCGTTCCCTGTATACCCTGCAGCCGTTTACTGACTTACAGGTCGCATCCCTTACAATCCCAGGCCACCCTATGACCCTTTACCGTGTTTGCAGGTGTGCCAACTCGCGCGTACATTGCGTCTAGGGGAATGTTCGCTGCGTGCGGTAACGCTGGAGCCGGCAGCCGGTACGGTATATATTGCCCCACATTCACTCCACCCTCAACTCCACATTAGCACAGTAGTTAGCTCGCGCGACTGACCATCAATACACACATTTGCGAACGTCGGTTCAAGCCCTCTCAGTGCCAACACAGAAAGTAAGATAAGATAGGTAAGCCAGAGTAAGAGTTCAAGTAAGACAAAAGTAAAGGCGGAGCAGTACCCAAAGTAACAGGGCTTGTACAAGTGTACAAGCGAAGCATTTATCTCTCTCCTTACTACAGGCGGTATGGCCAGTTCTGGCGCTGATGACTGGGTCTGATGTCATATGGCACTTCTGGCACGAATGGCCAGTATACCCTGGGTTCCCAAGTCTCATACCAGACCTGCTCTATCTGTGCCATATCTACCATTCTGGCCAGATCCAGCCAGCTCCCCCTAGATCCAGCACTTGCACTTTTTGTGACAAATATCCGAGCCACGATCAGTGACGACAGAGCTGGCGCGCGTGGAAGGCTCGGCCTCAAAGGGAAAAGGGTTCCCAAGTCATTGGAGGGGACGGCCCAGCAGTCCGCGGAGGGACGAGTTCAAACTTGAAGCTTGCGCGCATCGACCGGCCGAGCGCTGAACCTGCGCATGTCACGAGGCGCGAGACGTCACGTAAGGGCCTATGCGCTCATAGCTTGGAAGATGCGTAGATGCGCGAGGTGGTACGGCAGCGCTATTTCTCGTGATGTGGCAAGAGGCAAGACCGGATCGCGGAACTTTCTATCTCCGCGGATTCGTGCCATCCTGATCGGTTTGGGGTTCATGGCGAAAGGAGATTTATATAGTCATAATCCGCGCGTACGGCATGGAAAACTAATACAAATGAGACTACTTCACATACAGAACGTCGTAGAGCAATGTCTCGCAGAGCGACTGTTTGCCGGCGACTCTGTTGCTGTCCTTGGCTGTCCCCGCGGAGCGACTGAGGTCGCTGCGATACGACACGGGGGACGAGACCGGACGCTGATAACCGCAAGCACAGGGTGATGTATACTTTCCATCGCGGAGCGGCGTAATCGCTGCTTCAACGCGAAGAAAGTTTGAAGAAAGTCGTGCCGACGATTCCAAACTGCAGGATGTAGTTGTTGGCGTTGTTCCTCAAGGCATAGCGGGAAGAGATGGCGACAACGCGGTCGCCATGTCCGAACCCGTCAGGGCCTCAGCATCGATGAAGCCACCGCGGCGATTAACTCGTTCCCGTCTGTGAAGCGTATCGCAGTATCGTGCCCATGTTGCGTTTCGGGTCTCGGCACTCGGTCCATAAACTCAAGCTCCGGGGGAACGGGCACAGAAGACAGGTCCTGAAGTAGTCCAAAATCGGTGCGTGCACTAGGCGGTGAGTGGGGTAGTACATGATCATCTGCGACCTCCAGAGTCTGAGGTTCACTGGATCCATCAGGTCCCTGTGACAGAGACGCAAACTCTGAGTCAACCCCTTCTCGAGTCTGAGCAGCCTGCGCCGGCTCCTCGTGAACCGTCGTTTGGGGCTGTGATAATGCGTCCGATGCAACTGGTACGTGCTGGTGGTAGTCGTAGTGGTATGGTCCCGATGCAGCGGACACAGGAGCCTGAGGGACGGGGAAGGTATACGAGCGGCAATAGGGACAGAAAGAACTCGGAGGGTAGTTCTGGTAGATCCCATAGTTCCCTTGTGGTGGCGGGAACCCATATACGGGACCCGACAACTGTGAAAGCGGTTGGCTCATCTGGTACGGAATCGGAAGAGCGTGCGCTGATCCGTAAGAGTACACGTTTTGCTGTGACGAAGGAGGATTCAATGGACGAGAGTCAGGGTAGTAAGTTCCAGATGTGTTGACAGGCAGTGCGTTTGGAGCGAGCGAGGGAGGAGCAGTGTCAGCGAAAGGGTAATGCGAGCCAGCGAGGAGGTTGTCGGTCAGTGGTACACCATGAGAGTGGATCGTTGTTGCCGTCGCGGCGGTGAGATACGAATCAATGGTAGTACCGCGAGCGGGCACGTCGCCGCTGCCAGATGTGTTCAAGACGCTGGAAGATGCATCTGGCCCATTCCCGCTACCGGCATCCATTGCTCCGGGAGGGACAAATGGAAGAGCAGTCAGGCTAAGGGGGACGCTGGCGCCCAACGACGATGTTTCCGCAGGTGGGAGGGACCTGTACAGTCCCTGAACACCATTCACCACCAGTTCATTGCCCTAAAGCGCGTCAGGAATAGTCGCTGAATACTGTTCGTGTACTGACTGGAAGCGGGCTCAATTGAGCAGTACGCAAGAAAGGTGACTCGGGACCGTCGACAGCAGATACGCCCTGGAACAGTGAGCTGAACGTCGTCCCTCACGGGACCGCGTACACTCACCTGATCGGAGTATTGCGAGCGTAAAGTCACGATCTGGATTGAACATCAGGAAGAGTACGATAAACACGCGTTCAGGAGATGCGCACGACTAGTTCTTCTTCCACTGTATCGTCGACGGCTGTCGACGGGATGTAATCCATGTGCGAGATGTATCCGATGTTGAACAACAGAACGCGGCAAGTGAAGTACACTTCGGCGGCGACGATGGCAGTAGTACATCGCAGAGCGGTACGAAGATGATTTGCTAGATTACTGTACGCCTTGCGTACGGCGTAGCGGAAGTCGGGCCGGGCGGCGAGAAGAACGACGACGAAGATGCAGGTGAAGACCGTTTCGGGATCGGCGGTCGCGCGAAATTGGCGAGCGATATCACCGATGCGCATCAGGAACGACGCAAGAGAAGCCGCGATGAATCTGATACAGGCGACGGTGGCGGTGGGGACCCTTAGTCAAGGAGTCAGGACCCGACGAGCACAAGACAATTCGATCACGCACAGTGAGGGCGGAGCGAATCCAATGGGCCCAGCGTAGTTCTGAGCGAGCTGAGCATGTTGGGTATAAAGCGGCGGCGGAAATTGCGAGGGCATTGGCGACGGGGTGGCGAGCAGCGACGAACGGGACGAATGTCCGGAGCCGCGGAGGTGCGTTGTAACGGCAACGAGGGTCGCGGCGAGTACGAGTGAGAACTTGGTGCACGTTTCCATCTTCTTGAGCGCGTTGGGGCGTGAATGGAGATGGTCGAAGGTCAAGTGGCGAACGGCGTCTAAGCGGTATCTGCCGTTGAAATACAATGACCGGAGGTATATTAGACGCTCGCACCGGACTTCGCGGAGACAGGTATAGCAAGTGTATTGACGAGGGATGCCGTCGCAGAGACCGGCGGCAGACGCAGTAAGGACAGAGCTAGAAACTACAAAGCGGAGAAGCGTATGGGGGACAACAGTCGAAAGGGAAGGGTAGAGCAATACAAGAATACCACTAGGCGTCGTTGCAGAACGGATCCGGAAGTTCTAGACACATCAGAACGTGGGGTGAGAGGACTGTATGTGCATGATCGGAACTGCACGTCAAGTGCACGTAGTGGAGGAAGAGAGTGCGGAGCTTGCGATCAGGCGCTCCGAAATCTAGCACGTTGGTAAGAAAATCGTCAATGACAGCAAGTGTGAGCGTAACAGGAGCGGTTGCACTTGAGCGAGCTGTGATATTGAGCTCGGTAAGGTTGCGAACAGGGATACGCCAAGGACCGGTACCAGCTCTGGAGCATGAGGATTTCCAACCGGAGAGAAGCTCCGTACGATCGTGGAAATGATCAATGATAATGTTGAGTTGAGTGACGTTCCTTGCCGTGTCAAAGAAACACGAGAGGAACTGCGGTGCCTTCCAGTGGGACAAGTCATCCACGACCGTCGGGCCGAAGGTTACGTCGTCGATGTTCCGAAGTGCGCCGGACGTAGCTAGTTGCATAACATCTTCATCAGGTATGTCCGTAAACCTGAATACTCTGGTTGACTTGGTGTAGAAGACTAGGCATGACCAAGCCAGACCGATGTCCGCGCTGTTGCCAAAGTCGACCCCTTCAATCGCGTCCGAGCCAGAGGATACCTCGTTCAGAAGTAAAGGTACGAGGCCTTCCGGAGGGAATGATATCGAGATCGACGACGCACCGCGCCAGTTCGCAGCCTCGAGTCCGCGCAGTGCGTCATAGCCAGTTTCAATCTCATCGGATTCATTGTCTCGTAGTTCGCGACAGTAACGAATGTCGATGGCGTTGAGGTGGGTTGGGAATCCATCGCATTTGGTCACAGCAAGGCACGACGTGCAATCTGTCAGCGTCAGGTCAGCCAACGCGGGGAATAATTGACCGAGGGTCAGAGCGTGTGCAACAAGAGCTGTTGACCCAGTCGTGTCGGAGATCGAACCGGGGCCGAAGAAGTACTCGACGCGAGCCAAAGCGGGTTGGGTTGGGTTTGTTATTTCGACGCCGTGGAGCTGCAGCCGCGTAAGACGTGGTGCGAACCCGTTGAAGAGCTGATAGTTGACTACTGCCCACAAATGACCGCCGTCGAGGCCAATAAGCACGTCTTCGAGCTTCGGCGCGGGAACAGAGAGGGCAGACATCAGCGGGCACACCGCCGTATCGTGTGAGGACCATTCGAGAACATCGATGTAGAGCTCCAATTCACGTATATGACCCATGTGATCGAGAATTGAAGCGCACGCGATGTCGTAGTCCGCTTCTACCGAGCATCGCACTGTCAGGTGAACAGGTGCCTCGTGAGACTGTAGCGTAAGATACTTAGCGCTACACGGGGAATAGATCTTGACGTTCGAGTTGCGGCACGCGACGACTGAACCAGCGTACTGACTCGATTGGGGAAGACAAGATAAGGCTACGTACATCAAGCGGAGCCTACAATATATAGTGACGGAACCAAACTACCTAAGCCGAGAATAGACTGCGCACGGCGCAGGATTTCCGCTACATACGCCCTCCCGCTAGCCGAAGCGATGAGGGTAGCG
>KV426030.1:0-51003 GCA_001632375.1 Exidia glandulosa HHB12029 | reverse complement strand
ACATCCCATTCGTCTCCAGGCTCGTCGAGCTTCAAGACTTGTGCGGCTGTGCGCCCAGGAAATCTGCGATCATCATTTGGCACGTGGATACGCAGTAGAGACGCATGGAACATGGGGTGCACGCCCCGAGCTTTCAATTCCGACGGCAGGTCAATTTTGAAAGTCTCCGTCTCTCTGTGCGCTTCAACGATCTGATAAGGCCCAATAAACTTAGGGAATAGCTTGCGACTGCGATGCTTCGGCAGTCTCAAATTCTTGGTTGAGAGATATACAAGATCACCCTTGTCGAACGGCGACGGCTTGCGATGCCGATTTGCCGCGCGAGTCTGCTTAACTCGCGTCTCGAGAATCGCGTCATGCGCGGACATAATTGCATCCTTCATCTGCTGTGCAAATTTACGAACTCCAGGAAACTCTGAGTTGTCACTCCATACCATTGAACGCGGCATACGACCTGCATTGAGCATGAACGGCGCGTAGTCCGTAGTCTCCGAGCGTGCATTGTTAATTGCAAACTCAATTGCAGGCAATTTCAATACCCAATTCTTCTGGTCTTGCGCCACACACTGGCGCAGCATCTGCACGATCGTTCGGTTCGCGCGCTCGGTTGCGCCATCGGACTGTGGATGATAAGCTGACGACATCCGGAGATCCGTTCCTATCAGGCGATGGAGTTCTGACCAGAATCTGCTTGTGAACAGAGAGTCTCGGTCCGACACGATTGCTTCGGGCAGTCCGTGCAACTTATAGACATGCTCGAACACAACCTCGGCAATGTCCTTTGCGCGATATGTCTGCTTCGTAGGTACGAGATGCACCATCATGGTAAGGTGATCTATGATGACGGTAATCATGTCAAACGAACCGAGTCTGTTTTTAGACTGGGGGAGCGGCCCAACAAAGTCTATTCCAATGTATTGCCAGGGACGCTTTGGCACTTCCAGCGTGTGCAACAAACCATAAGGTTTGTGATTCGTGGACTTGCCAGTCTCACAAGTCGGACAAGACTCGCAGAACGCGCGTACATCGGCGACCATGTCGCGCCACCACACGTTATCTTTGAGATATGTCATCGTCTTGCGCGATCCTAGGTGCGCCAGAATTGAATGCGCGTGTGAGATCACGACTTCCCGAGCGCGTCGAGGGCCTATCTTAACATCCGGGATGCAAAGGACGCGGTGGTTCGAGTCTTTGATAAATATAAGTCCGCCCGCAACCTCAAAGTTACGGTACTGCTCAGGATTTGCTAGTACCAACTTAAAGAAGCTGTCTTCTGCGTAACGGTCCTTCAGACAACTCGGAAAATCGTACGCGGGGTCGCCAGCAGCGATGACCTCAGTCAAACGAGGAGCTCTTGCGCCCTCCAGCTCCTGTATTGGGCTGAGGGCTCTTGGAATACTGTCAGACTCATCTGCCGTGTCATGTAGTGGCGCGCGCTGCTCTGTCGCGCTCGTGCTCGCGTTTTTTCGCGAGCCTAAGGTCTTAGGCTGCTCGCCGGACTCGGTCCGAACTTGGCCCGATGCGGCCACTTTCGGACGTCTCTTTTTGGCGCTCGCGGGATTGCCGGATTGCCGATCCGGTGCAAGTTCTGGTCCCGCGAGCCTCTTGTCACCTTCCAACGCGCGCGCCTGCGCCCTCGTCATTGCCATCAGCGCCATTGCATGCCCGGCCTCGCCAGTATACAAGGGCGCCGTGACCCTGTTCAGGATATCCATCGGTACGTTGTCGTCTTCGTCCTCGCCTATGTACTCACTGCGCGCGCGCACAGTACCTTTCGGCTCGTTCGCGTACATCCTGGACAGGGCGTCGGCGAGTTTGTTATCTTTGCCAGGTAAGTAGTCTATTGTGAAGTCAAACTCGCTCAATAGCTCGGCCCAGCGCGCCTGACGAGGTGACATGTCCCGCTGCGACAGGAAATATTGCAGCGACTTGTGATCGCTGAATACGCGGAACTTGGTACCGGTGAGTATGTATCTGAATCTCTTCAGCGTCTCGACGAGTGCTAACAACTCCTGCTCATGTACAGGATAATTTTGCTGCGCTGGATTGAACTTTCCAGACCAGAACGCGACGACGCGCGCGGTCTCCAGATCCGCGCCTTGCGAAACAACGCCACCACCGCCCGAAAAGCTCGCGTCCGTTACCACGTTAATGGGAGGTGCGTCTGCGCTGTAATCGAGCGGTTTACGGCGGTGATCGCGCCAGTCGTGGACGATCTGTTTGACCTCTTCGAAGGCACTCTGTTCCAGTGGTCCCCATCGCCACGGCTTCGTACTACGCGTCAACGGCGTGAGCGCGGCCATGGGAATGCGTATTCCCTTACAATCAGGTGCGAGGTATCCAACAGCGCCCAGGAAACCCATGAGCGACTCACGATCTGTCGGCGCTTTCCAGTTCTTCACGCTCTCGACCTTATGAGGATCCATCGCGATACCGTCCGCGTCGATTATATGGCCCAACAGCTTCAGGCTCTCGACGAAGAAGTGCAGCTTCTTCTCGCTGAGATAGAAGCTGTGCTTCTGCAGTGTGTCGATGACGAGTTTTACGTGAGTTACGTGCTCCTCTGGCGTGTCAGAGTAAATAACGAGATCATCCAGGTATACATCCATGAATTTTCCAATATACGGGGCGAAAATGTGATTCATTATCGTCTGGTACGTCGCGCCACTGTTTCGGTCTCCAAGCTGCATAACGCGACTGATCATTGTTCCATCGGGAGTAGTGAACAGCGTCCGGTCCTCGTGTTCTGGTATCACACGGATCTGCTCAAACGCGTCGCGACTGTCTAGAAGCGACCGATACTTATGCCTGGCGACGTTATTCAGTATACCTTCGATGTCTGGTAGAGGTGAGGCCATTCTCACCGTGTTCTTGTTACGCTCACGGCTATCCACAGGTGTCCTAATACGAACATTGCCGTCCGCGAGCGCCGTCTTCTTTATGACGAGCATTGGCATCGCGTTGCTACCTGTACGGTACGCCCAACGCTCCGTTTCAAGGTACGCGTCACGCTTAGCATTCCATAGCGGTCGTAACGCGTCCGGGCAGCGCGAGGGTCGCCACGGATAGATCTTACTCTCGTCAACGAGTGGGATCTCATGGTTAATCTCGCGTAATGGAGGTAAAGGTGTGGCTAGTGCGTCTTGACATATCGGTAGCGCGTACTGACGCAACTCTTCACGCAGTTTGTCGACTTGGCGATCCTCGTATTGCATAGCGTAAGATCGCATCTCGACGGTCTGCACCCCGGCCAAAGCCTTGCGCTCCTCCGAGCCAACCACGACAACCGACGGGTTGAAACCAATGACCATCCCGTGCTCGTTCAGGAAAGGTAAGCCTAGTACCGCTTCATACATATCTATATTGATGATGTCGAAGGTGCGCTTTTCCTTTATGCTCTGGAATTCAAGGTCGGCGACGGTCGTGTAATTTACCATCGTACGCGACCCGGTTACCGCGAGGTTAATAGGAATCGGTTTCACCAGCGGCTCCTTCGCGATCTTGAGCTGGTCTGCAAGACGTGTTGACAGGAAGTCACCCGACGAGCCTGTGTCAATCATAGCTCGTACGCTCTGACCATTGATCTTCACAGTTACTATCAGCGGTGTCGGCATCGTACGCGACATATCCTTAGGACGCATGGCGGTGCGCTCCAGCTCCTCTGGCAGTTCTTGCGCCTTTCGCTTGCGCGACGGTCCTTTCTGTGCCGCCATGAATTGCATAACGACCTCCTGATTCTTCATGCGTTCAAACGCGTCGGGCATCTCACTGCTTCTCGCCTGCAGCGCCGTCTCAGCGCTAGAGTCTTGGCGCTCATCGGGATTGTTCTCACCGTCCACCGTTGAGTCGTCCGAGCTCACGGTTGACGTATCCGCTACATACGACTCTCCACGAAATGGACAGCTTTCATCGTAATGGTCACCGCGGCCGCATGCGAAACAACCACGGCCTGACAGCGTCGACGCTGTATCCGACTCATCGTCCAATGTCACAGGGCGATATTCGCCATTCCAGCGTGGTCCTCGCCAGCCTCCAGCTAGCCACTCAGGGACTTCCGCAACCCCTTCAGGTGGATCCTGGAGCGGTCCTGGATACGGGATACTGCGTCCGAGGTATTGTCTTTGCATCGACATGATGTAGTTCCAGTCACCTGCACGCCAACGGTTCTCGTCTAGGTCCGCTGCATGCTCAGCACTCAGCCGTACTCGTACGAATCGATTCTCAGTGGCGTCGAAGTAACGCAGACGCCTATAGCGCTCGTCTTCTGTACCGCGCAGCCTGACGCGCACCCGATCGTCGACTGGTGGAACTATGGTGTTCATGGCTACCTGACGCAGAAGTTCCGGATCACCGCGCTCCTCAGCGTCCTTAGCGGCGTCTGCAATCGCTTCCTGTCGCCAGTGATCTGCCTGCGCGAACACCTGGTCCCAGTCTACTGGTGGCGTGTCGATCTCTGCCTCCGCGGCGCGAAGACACTTGGCGTGCGTCATCCACTGTACGAGATCCGTCTCCTCGTCGATCAGAGTTGCAGCGTCAATCAAGAACACTTGTTTGCGGTAATGATCATGGACATTGAACAGTTTTGTGTCTGTAAACCAGCGCTGCAATTCGAAGCGCTGAATGTCATTTGGCAAGTCGTGAGGATCATCTGGATAAGGTACGCCCCCTTGCAAAGTTTCCGCGACAAAGCGACCGAGTACCTCGTCTCGCAACTGAATGAATTCCCAGTCTTCGCATGGATCTGCATACCGCATTGCCAGGAGGCCCATTCGCGAAGCCTCGTTCAATTGGTGTCGGACTTGGGCTTCTTCAAGACCAATGTGCGCTGCCTTGAAGGACTTTCCTGGTGGTTTGCGCACAGAGTTATTCTCTTTGCAATCGCGTTCCAAATGCCCCGGTTTGCGGCACTTGAAGCACAACCCCTCAGCTCGGAGCTGCTCGCGATCATCCTTTGCCGACTTGTCACGGTTCGTGAATTTCGTCTTCTCGCGCCCTCCAGAATCGCCTCTATAAGACTGACTCTTTGACTGCGAAGGTTTACCAGAGTTCGAGTTCTGATTCGCACGATAGGACTCGCTGCGAGATGTCCGATTCGAGTCGTTACGAGGCGCGCGGTACGAAGTCGATCCGCGACTCGTTGTCATACGGGGGTTAGCGTTGCGATCCACTTCTAGCGAAGCCTCAACTCGCTGCGCCGCGTCTGAAAGAGTCTCTATGTCGTGAGTCTCACCACTCAGACCGTCAAGCTTCAACTGACGTCTAATTTCAGATTTCAGTCCGGCGACAAATTGCGACGCAAATTGCGTCGGTGTAATGTCACCGATTGACTCTGCAATTGTGCGCAATTTCGCCTCGAAATCGCGAACGTTCAAGTGCAATTGTGCATACACTTTGAAGCGGTCGCGCTGTCTCTCACGGAAATCCGCAGGGAAACAATAATTGTACAATTCAATGAAGACCTCATCGATTGTCCAACGCTCTTCGCGTCCAGCTACATGCCCCATGTAAAAGCGTCTCGCTTTATCTGTCAAGAGCGACTGCAATTTGCCAACACGACGCTTTGGAGCAATGTACGCTGCCTTGTTGTACTTGTACACGAGGTGCATAAACTCATTGAACTTATCCCAGTCCGCGGCGCCGTTGTACTTATCAGGTACTTCAGGCTTCGTTGCGGCGAGTTCGAGTTTACGGCGACGCTGCTTAGCCTTCCACTGCTTCTTCTTCTTCTGCTTACGAGCTCGTGTCCGCTCAGAGTCAGAAGAGTGTGCTGAGGATGGCGACTCCTCATCCGAATCACTCGGCTCTGGAGAGCTGTCATCTGGATCGTCACCTGCGCCTGCCTTACTGCGTTGTACGCGCTGGTAAATTCTCGCAAGCAGGCTGTTAAGGGGCATTTGATGTTCCGGAACAGCCATGTTCCTGACTCTCTCTGCGTGATGGCGTGGCGCTGCGGCCGGTGTGATAACTGGGGGACGACTCGCCGTGGCTGAGCGCGATGCTCGCAACGGCTCGGGCGGTGCCGCAGTGGGAACCGGCGCGCGCACTTGCGAAGTCTCCTGCTTTGGTGGACGCGAGGCCTCTCGGGCCGCTCTGAAATGCTCAAACGCCTGGTCAATCGGTATGTCCATCTCGTAAATTTGATTATCCGTGCCTCGGTAGCGGACGGTCACTAGCTCTGGGGAGACCGTCTGCGACGCTTCGCGCACTTCGCGCTCATGCATCTCACGGGCCAGGCTCGCATCAAATTTGATCTGTGCCTTACGAGGGTCGTCGCCCTCATCTTCGACCTCTTCCACCCATGCAGTACCATTTCGCGTAGATTGCACAGGTTGGCTAGAACCCGAAGGTACGGCTCGCCATTTCCCTTTAGCCACAGCCGGGATCCGCGGTTCGTCATCACTCGACACCTCTCGTCTCATGGCGGAAAAGTGAAGAATAGGCGATGCGGGCTCCCGTTTGACAGATTGAGTCTGACTGTCGCCATCCGTGGCTTTGGTACTACTCTCAGTAGCACCGGGATGTACAGGCATGTCCTGCAACTTCGACTCGCGCCGTTCCCAAATCGCGCGGGTCTCAGGGCTCATGCTCGCGATAGCGATGTCCACGAGATCATCAAACACGGTCTTCTCCTCATTTAGAACCGGAGTTGACGTGCTTGCGGGCTGCATCCAATTAAGGGGCATGTCCGCATATGGGTCAGCGGGCACTGTCCATTCGGGCGGAATTGGTCCGAATGGGTCAGCTGCCCCATCTTCCATCAGCTCAGCCCACGTCATCTTGGGGGTCTCAGGGCCTGGACCTTCGGAATCAGAGCTCTGCTCATCGTCCGCGTCTCCAGCGTCGACTTCAGGCTCGTTTTCTGGGTCATAGAAGAGTTTATTGAAAACGGTACCGGACAGCGAGATTGTGCTCGACCGGCCACTGCTATGCGATCTAACGACACGACGTGGCACTACGAACCCTTCGTCGTCAATAGTGTAGTCGCTGACGCGTCTGTCAGGCGAGCTCGCCGAGGAATGAACCTCCCGGCCTTCCGCACTGAAGCGGGCAATCGAGGAATGTGCCTCCCGATCTTCCGTTGCGTCACGCGCACGGGAATCGTCCTGGCCATCGCTCGCGAGCGACGCCAGACCCTCGCCCTCCGGACGAGGTGTTGCGGGAGCATGGAAATGCGTCTCCGCGGTGCCAGCGGCGGATCCGGACAGGGACGTCAACGAGGAGTCGTCGACGCCCTGCGGAACCAGCGCAGGCTGCGCAGCAATCGCGCCGTCGGTGTGCTGGACTCGAGCGCGAGTAGCGACGCCTGGGATGTTGCGCGATGCTGCGATAATATGAGAGGTTTTGATTTCGGCTTTGTAAACGTTCGACATGGTCTCAACCTCGGCTGACGTCTCGGGTGATCAGGCCGTCGTCTGCGCGAGGAATCGAGTTCAGAGAAAATAAAGGTTCAAAATATGTAGCGTAAGATACTTAGCGCTACACGGGGAATAGATCTTGACGTTCGAGTTGCGGCACGCGACGACTGAACCAGCGTACTGACTCGATTGGGGAAGACAAGATGAGGCTACGTACATCAAGCGGAGCCTACAATATATAGTGACGGAACCAAACTACCTAAGCCGAGAATAGACTGCGCACGGCGCAGGATTTCCGCTACAGAGACAGAGCGAGCACACGAGAGAGCTGTTCGAAGGAGACGTCCGTGTCGTAGTCAGTACCGGCAGTAATCTCGGCGAAGAGTGCGCCAGTCGAGTACACAATGCGCTTCCAGTCGGAGCAGACATAACCGAGCTGGAGCAGGTCCAGGGGCGATTCCCGTGTGAGAGAGAATATGGGCACGAGCAGGTCCTCGGGAAGGTCGGTAATGCCGGGCATGGAGAAATTGGGGTGGTACTGCGTGGGATGGTTCCACTCAGGCTTACGCTTATAAGCGCCGACATGAAGCGCCATTGGCTGTGGTGCACCACCGGCGCCTGTTGCCGTGGTCCATCTGCTGGGACGACAACGAGGTAGCTCTAGCCTATCACGCACAGAAGACCACAGTGCCTGAGACAAAGACGATTGTTTGGTCCTCTTTCCTGGGTGCGCATGCGGCATTTGTGAGAGAGTTGGCGGAGACGCAGTAGCAGCGGACGATAAACACCTGGTTGCAAACACCAAGATACAGCAGACTGATAGACAGAGCTCAATGCGAGGCATGCAGCGCGCCCAAACGAGTTGCGCACTATATGCATCGCCTATGTGGGACCACGGGACAGTGAATGCCTAGCAACGCAATGTCCCAGGATATGACCACGCGCATCGAGTCGACCACCGAGTACTCGAGTATAGGATCACCACAGAAAAATCGCAGCAGATCGGTTTGAGCAGGTCGAAGTGGCGGAAAGGGTCACGGCAAGGCTAGATTGGCCGCGGTGTTGGAAGGGCTGTGACGATGAAGCGAGGAAAGCAAGCCGAATACGGATCGCACACGGCCATGGCGAGCGAGAAATGATCGCAAGCGCAATTCTAGGCGAGTTCTACCGCTGCTAGAGGCAACTGGTGGCGTGCTGCCCTTGTCATACAATGAACGGCAACTGGACGGACGAGACCGAACGGCACGGAACCGGCACCAGAGTTCAACGAGTGCTTGAAGCCCCGGTCAGATATACGTAATTTTCTGTCAGTGGTTTTCAGGGCATTAAGCGATAGGATGATGTCTTGACGCGGGCGACCGTCACGACGCGGGAAGGAAGAGATCAAGCGGAGTTACAACTGGGAACAACAGTTCTGGAAAGCACTCATGAACCAGGAACTGGCTTCACACATCAAACGGGGTTCTCATATTCGCATGGATAAAGATCCAGAGGGTCTTCAGGTGAAACCTCAGGCACATCCCGTTCCCCTACTAGTGTTCACATGCCCACGTGTCGTCAGTCCCGCTCCGTCATTACCGACGATGCGGATACGTCCCGTAGACTGATCTGTTCCGGCGCCGAAGGGCTCTCCAGTATAAATTCAAAGAAAATCTAAACAAGACCTCAGAATACGTTCTTTCGTACATCGCCCTCATCACGTGCTCACAGGACAACACTTTGCCCTCAAAATACCGAGCTCCCAATTCTGGCTGCGGGCACAGATGGGTGTAATCCTCTAGCGTCAGCAGGCGGGAACAGGAAAGCGTGGCAACATTCATTCAAGCGGCATGACTTCGATCGCGGAGCTACTGATAAGTGATACGACACGTATGCGTACTGTCAGATGAAGCGTGACTACAGTCGGCCCGCCGTCCGCACTGCCAGAAGCAACATACAGTCCATGTACAGCGATAGTTCATTGACGGACCGCGTCTCCGAGCCCTACGACAGTATTTAAGTACACCCCCGTCACATGAAGAATGGCATGTCATCTGCGCATCGATCTCATCATCTGCTACCTGGATCGCACAGAGCTGCTAGGTTCGAAATCTATTCGTTCATGGTAATAACGTTGTTACACGTGAGTTATACCAAGAACCCATGGAGGTCAAGCCTGCGAAAGGGAGTGGTGGTGTCGAATAGGGTACTGACTCAGTCGACTCTGATGCTGGTCCCGCCTAGAGCAAGAGATTGACGGACTCAGACTCGATGCATGTCACAGGACCGGAGTATTAGTGAAGTCGACAAGGATCGTAACACGCGGTTTACATCTTCCGTGAATAACTTTACCACTGTCCACCTGACGCGACCAAGACGTACAAGTCCGCCGTCCGCACGCGAAGAGAACTTTGGTATTGTCAATGCAGTCCCAAGATTGAACTATGGTTCCATCCATCGCGCGGCGGTGCCGGCAGAGGTGACGAGTACGGTTGAAAGTAATCGTAATCCTCAATATATGAACAGGGGTTCCAAACTTGTTCCGCGTCACTAGAAGCTCGCGGCAGTCTCGTAGAGCAACTGTAGCCTGTAGGTAGGCGGGAACAAGGTGAACCGCTGTTGGCTGCAGGAGATCGTCTTATGACAAACGTGGTCCAGCGAAAGGAAGCGAGATCCCAGACGCGGTGCAGATACAGGCCCCACACCAGCTTCTTATGCGACCCCGGTGTGCAGATTACGATTTTTTTTGGCAAAGTATGGCTTCATTCCGGGAGTGCGGTCCAGTGTGGAGAGAACAAGACGCTATAAGATACCGACAGTAAAACAGAGTAGTGCATTGTAGACCTCCGCACTCATCATCTGCTACATAATAGGCTTCAGCGCAGTGGTTAATCACACAGGAAGGAACTTCGATTTTTGCATACATTCGAAAGACGCTGCATCTTACAGATACGGCAAGATTCGGTGAAATTTACAGTGAATGAACAATTTGAAGTTTTCGGGATTGGAGAGGCTCGAGTTTTGCGTCGCTTGGCAAGACCCTGAATCGTGCGGAAGGAACAAAGCCGATTAGAACAAAGGATGGAAGATTCGACCTTTTCCGGCCGAATCTTCCTACGCCGGGCCAAATCGGGACAGTCCCCTCTGGAAAAGCCCTGACAACTTTCCCAAAGTGGGAAAATTCTACTGGAAAATTCCGAATACACGGATTTTCCCTCTGTGAGAACACCGGTATGTCCGCTGCCGAGAAGATTCGGCCGGAAAAGGTCGAATCTTCCATCCTTTGTTCTAATCGGCTTCCGCACGATTCAGGGTCTTGCCAAGCGACGCAAAACTCGAGCCTCTCCAATCCCGAAAACTTCAAATTGTTCATTCACTGTAAATTTCACCGAATCTTGCCGCATCTGTAAGATGCAGCCTCTTTCGAATGTAGGCAAAAATCGAAGCTCCTTCCTGTGATAGCAGATGATGAGATCGCTTGAGGTTTCTCTTCAACCTCACAACGGGTGCAGCTTTTATGCGATTCCGCGGTCTTGCTTCTGCCTTTGTGCGTCCAGGTCCGGCACATGGTCAACACGATGTGCTCCTCCATATCATCCTCAGTGTTCTATGTTCGTCCTTGTGCTCTACGTGCGTCGGGATGATGACGCTTGCCCTCCATCGCTATCTTCGTAGCTTCCATCTGTAGTCTTCTCATCGTCGCGGTGAAGTTCGCTCCGTCGCTTGTCGATTTGTGAATGCAATGCGTCGCTGTATGACCAAACAAGCCTGCTGGCTGTCGACCGTATAGCAGATGATGAGAGCGCATTAGTGCCTTCCATATCGTGAATCGCAGTGTCCTGCCGCCTTTCTTTCTATACGGTCTCCGAATCGTCGTCTGCGATCCGCTGTCCGGCCACAGGTTGTCTCGTTCATCCCTCTGCACGGCAATTTTTCGTTCTCCCCAACCCGCACGGAGTTGATTTAGAGTTTCGTCTGATCCTTGTACTTCTGCATTGAGGAGCACTGCATCCAACTTCTAAGACTAGACTTCCACTTCGGGTTGGTCAGGCGGAGCGCGATCCTTCTCCTTGCTGCGTTGTACCGACATCCGAAGTTTGCTACCATGGCTGCTTCTTCAAAGCCTTCCGCACAGTGGACCTTCCCATAACAGCAGCATAGCAGCAAGGTTGCAATTTAACCCGTGACAGCGTGATCTCATGACAGGTAGGGACAGAATCTATTCATCTCATTCGCGAGAGCATATGCAACCAGGTATCTCGTGTGAAAACAACTTGTGCCGTTCATGAGGCCGCCAGATACCAAAACTGCAAGCACTGTTCTAGGGCGCGGTAATTTAGTCGTATACAGCAGATGATGAGAGTGGGATTGACATTACCGCCTGCGTCCCTGACCGCTTTATACCCCTCACACGCTTATTCGGTTTGCACATTGCATAGTAGTCGGGTCTCGGTTCAGCGAGGCCGATGCACAAGACATCTCTCCTTGCGCACCACGGTGTGCGTTCCGTACCGCTATACTAGTACCATGCCATCATATTCCTGCGCTAACACATACACACGCCAAAGCCACAGTCCACATAGATCCTTTACTCCGCTCCATTTCGCTGCGTCCTTGTTCGCCCGTCCTTAAGTCGGAGCCATGCCGTTTGAGTCGGCGCCGTCGCCGTCGCCGTCACGAGACCGGACTAAGTACGGTAAAATACCGACCCCTTCCCAACACGCTCGCATATCCACTCTAAAGCGTACGGTTCAAGCCTCGAGTACTCGATTTCCTGAATAAGAAACATATCAATCGTCAGCGCAGTCTTGTCATTCGGAGTAGCAGAATGGAGGCGAAACCGATTTTTTCTGGTATAAGAATTTTTGCTGGGGCTGGGGTATTTGGACTTCAAGAACCCCTATGGAGCCCAATTGGTACTAGTACCAGAGCAGTCCTCCTAGGCTTCTCACATCTCTGCTGGTGCTGGTCACATTTCCTGTGGGAGGCTGAGTATCGGGGGAAGCACGGAGTTGAGGCGTGGGAAGCGGAAGCAAATCTCCTACCAAGAATGGCAGGTGCTGATATAATCCTTCCGTATAAGGGATTGCTTATGTAACACGGAGGGAGGGGACCCCCTCCGCGAGGGCTTATCCGAATTTTTGGCCTCGTGTCCAGAATTTTTTTTCTGTGGTACCCTTGGTTTCAGCCTTAGTTCTTGGTTCTTGAACAACCAACGCCACCCCCTGACCGGCCATTCGCCCGTCCATTGTCTTCGTGTGAGGCAGAGTGTGCAGCGCCATAGAGAGAGCGTTCTATGAGGGTAAAGACAGATGTTGACCTGGCGACGATACCACGTAGGCGCGTGTGTGATGGAGTAGAATGTCACCGCTACAGAGCCCGTCGAGCCCGGTCTTCTGCTGTAGCTGGAACCGTCACAGACGCGTGGTACTATGGCTCGGGCCCACATCTTCAGAGAAGAGACGGTACAGACCGAACATGCGGGCGTCCGGACAAGATTCCGCGGGTCTTGGCACAGGCGCGGGATACACACCGTGGCGCAAATCGTGAAAGAAGGGCATGACACAGCGTGCGTCGACCCCAAAGGAACTTTCGCACGTACTCGTCGCAGCCATGACCATATATATCGAGCGTCCTGCCCACCCAGGCGCGTAGAAGACGGCGACGAGCGCGCAAAGTGCAGCGCGGCGCCCTTCCCGGCCGTTCCGACGAAAAAATACAGCATCCGACCCAGCCGCGGCCAAAAGAAGACATGAAGGGAGACAGATGTACCTGCACCAGCTTAGACAGTCTGGGCGTACTGTCGCGATTCTGGATTCAGACGTGAAAACGAGCCGGAGAAGAAGAGCGCCGAGCGGAGATCAGACCGCTTACCGTTCTTTGCCTTCGACCAACACGTCGTCCAACCTGAACCTGTCTGTGCGCTCGCGCACCGTTCACAGTGCCCCAACCACACCGCGCCGCGCCAACGGCGCCTGGCTGTCTCTTCGATACCGCGCGATATCCGCTGTCTGCGCGTAGTTCACCGCGCATCGCTTGGCTCTTCCACTGCTGTCGACCCAGATCTCTCGCGGTACTTCACATGTACTGCGCTATGTCCCCGCTATGCAATTCTGCGGCTCTGCTCGGTTGCGCCTTCGCGAATACTCCTTTGAACTTTGGCAGCAAGGACACACGACGTCGACTCGATGCGCTCGTCACGACGGGGCAGATACGCACGGGCTCAAACATGGTATTGATTTAGATACACGGACGCCGGCACTACTTCGTATTTCGTCGTATGAGACACTGTTTTGCACCGCGCGCTCCACCATGAGTCCGTGCCTTCAGCATACGTTGCGTTCTTCATCTCCGCTCCGCTGAAAGCTAACGGCGAACGGATATCCTCCCACGCATGCCCAGACGCTGTTATCTCAATCACGTCTTCTGAGTCGCTTCTGATACGGACGGCGGCACATCACACGTAGTCACACTGTTGGTCCGCGCATGAGCTCTAGGAAGACGTTAACCGTCGATGTGCTTGCAGTAAAGGGATAGGGCTATGTCATAGTCGCAGTGTAAGACGTGCCAGGGAGATCTGCAATCTCGTAGCTCATTGGTGACAGTAGAGATCCATGGGAAACTGAAGGAGCTCTGTAGCATCGGCAGCAGATGATGAGGGTGGAAGAGCACACTGTGGTCTGCAAGCTGCACTATCCTCTATGCTTTATACAACTTCTGTCCTTGCTTTCACTCGTCTAGTCCGCGGCAGGGACGAGAGGTCCTGACGTATCTGACACTCCGCTTACTCGGCGAGATGGCCTTGACGGTACAGGATCCGAGATGGACTGGCGACGTCGATAGATAAATTGAGCTAACGTGGGAGAAAAGCACCTCTAGCACTATCAAGCACTCTCATCATCTGCTATATCCCAATTGTCACGCTTTCTGCGACTCCATGGTCACAGCAAAACCTTGCCCGTTCACACCTAGCACTTACACGCCTCACTGTACAATCCCCGAAGCTGTATCGCAGCTCCTTGTGCATAGTAAAGTTGGACAGGCGTCGCATTGCTGATGATCTGGACTTGCTGTAGCTTTCAGTGTCATGTGCTGCACGTACGCATACGGAGGGTGAGTTGAACGTCCTGTGCATCGCCCGGAGATTGCAAAAAGCAGATGATGAGAGCGAAATATGGAAGTACTGGTCATTTCGCAGGCATCCGGGTATCCTTTATAGTATGTATAAAATGCACCCGTTTACTCTACTCTTCGCATTCGGTGCGAGACGCAGGGAACAATGTAGGACCCTCTGAGTTGGACTGTAGCCTCACATCATAGCATTGTAGCGCATATCAACTGAATTTGAATCTCAAAGCTACGCGAGTTCGTGACTTCGTCATCTACCGGCCAGTGACGCGCGAATCCGCTCGAGCCACATGTAGCACCGTAGGCCTTAAAGCCGTGTATCCCCGGATAGGTGAGAGTCGGTCCAGATACTGCGTTACAACGTACGACACTGCTGCTGATTAATTGACCGAAGCACATCACAAGCTGGACCCAACCTCTGCTCGTAAAGAGTATAAAGGCCAGCCTAAAGCAACGTTAGAAGTGAATCAGTGCAACCCGCTCTCCTCATCTGCTCAACAATGCCGTCAGATGCATATTTTACACCGGATCCGCGCCGGTCTGTGCTGACCACACTGCTACCGACGAGCGATTTACCGCAGCAGATCCATAGTGGGGCACAAAAGGCGACACGGACGGAGACTGAATAACCAGCGCCCGGACGCGACAGGGACGAAGCACGGCTAGTAGAAGATGCGTCGCACAGAGGGCCGTAATAAAAGTAGGAGCGAGATTCGGCGTAAAGGGGCCATAGAGATCGACGTCGCCGCCAATAGTTCATGAGTGCACATAGACCCGGACTAGGAGCACGCGAGGCTCGAGAAACGACGAGAGCACTTTGGAGGCCGCACAACGGGACGGGGCCAGATAGGACCATTTCCGCCGAGTCGTGGTGCGCGCTTGGCGGCGTCCAAGTGAAGCAGAGAATAAAGCGATGCGTACGGCAAGCGCGCCACGACCTGACCAGGCACCGGAAAATTGCGGGAAATGAGAGGACGATGCCAGTGGATTCGCTCGCGAGTCATGCCCATATCGACCTGCATTCAGCAGAGACGTCGTAGCGCGCGATGACCAGAGTCCATGTCCTCAAATTATTCAAGCACCGAGTACCATACAACGACCTGCGGTCCGTGCTTCACGAGGACGGCTCTCCGGCTCGGAACGAGAATAAATGGATTCGATGGGACGAGCGGGACGCGCGGGGTCGTCAGTTGATGTAGTAGCTATCGGCCCATCCAGTATGCGAGCGCCACTGCCAGCAGGGGCGCGCAAGACAGCGCCGACGAGGATGGTAAGAGGAAAGAGGCGAATGAGCGGAGATCGGACCGGCGTCCGCTCCTTGCCTCTTCCTCTCGTCCGACTTCGCCTGTGTGCTCGCTTCTTTCCCAGAGCGTCTGACCTGGCGCTCGCGACCCGGAACGTCGATGCGCGTTGTTGGCGCCAGTGCTTTTGCTATTTTGTGCGTCGTCGGTCTCTGTGCCGTTCATACTCGCGTCTCTCGCTCCGAGTTGCCCAGCTCTCAGCCCACAAGACTGTGCGCCTAGAACGACCACAACTGAGCGCGTTCTCATCCTTGAGTGGCTTGAATGCGCTCGCCCGTCGTCGTCAACCGCTGGCGCTGTCGTCTTTGTCCGGTGTGGCACGACGCCCGCGCTCACTTCGAGCGGACACGCATTGCGGTGCAAGAAGAGAAGGAGATACCTGTGATATCCACCCACCGCGTCTGCACCCTCAAATCGTCCCTCTGCTCCTAGAATTCCCTTGGCGCATCTCTCTCTCTTCACACTTAGCCTATGCCGGCTGTCTCTTGGTCTTCTTGTCAATGAAGACGTCACAGATAACTTCCGCGCCGCTTAACGTGGTCTTCCCGCTTTCCTACCTTCTATGACTGTTCCAGCTCGTCATTGGTAGGAAGGATGGTCATGGTTGAAGGTATGGTGTGCATGAGGAAAGCAGATGATGAGTGCGCATCGCGATGCTCTACTTCTCGGTCCCAAGTCGTGTCTTATATCTCATATCCGGGGTTTGGTCGCCACTCGTTTGTCAAGCTGATCACCCACCGCCAGAGCAGTTGGAGCAAACTGGTCCAACTGTGTAGATTTCAGGCGCCAAGTTCATCTTCTGGTGATCTAATCTCGTTCAGTGCGAGCAAGCCGAATACAGATGATACACCGCCGGGCCATCTTGTAGCGACCCCATTTAGATCTCTACGCAGCCTTTGGCGTTATACTAGCTATACCCGCGGTGAAAGGTTGGGGAAGTCGCTTGTAGCTAATCCGGAAATCACACCATACCTCGTATGACGATAGCGTGTTAGACTCTTCCTCGATTGCGTGGTGTTTGACCCTCTGTGCACTGTGCGATGAGTAGTAGATGATGAGAGCGAGCATGTCTGAGCAGATCGGATTCTAGACTTACACGATTTGACTGGCGCTCTTATACCCGATCTCCCTATTGCCTCCCAGTCAGCTGCGAGACCTGGAAGGAGCTGTTAGAACTAATAGTTTATATGTGTGCGTTCGGAGACGCGTCGTTATCCTGTAGTTACGGTATGTTCCGAAACTCTAGTTCGTTGACTCCGGCGCACGCTCCATTTCCCGCAAAGACACCGTCGACAAGCGTTTCCCGCAGACCCCGCACTCTAACAGGAGCCCCGTCGTGACCACCGGCTCCCAGAGGTATGAGTATCTCTAATTTCTTGAAACCAGGCTCCAAGAAAGGTTCGAACGCAAGTGGACAAGGGGAGCATCTGCTTGCGAAGATCTATACTGGACTGCTCATCCGTTTCAGAGCCCAGTCGACTCGCGCTCTCCGCATTCACTCGAGGGCTACCAAGCTACAACGCTATATAGGAGCCTTGTGGCCCGTGGGTGGGTTATCCGATGTCACGATTCCTTGACGACACAATACTGTTCAGCATTAATTAACAGATGATGAGAGCGAAAGTGTGGCGCCTTTGGAGGGCGCCAGTTTGTTATTTGAGCACATGAGATGGCTTAGAGGTCCGGACCGTTCGCTCCTCCCCCACGCCGTATTCACATCGCACTCAATAGACGGAGGCAGTTTCGGTGGTACGGTACGTGTAGCCGTAAGGTTCTAGCTCTTCCCAAGTCGAGCATAGGTGCATCCCCTCTCTGTGCTTAGCGACAGTTGGACCCCTGGGAGCGATAAATTTCCATCTGCTCTCCTGTCTCAGCTGAACACCCTGAACAGTAGTCATTCTGCTGTCGTGGAAGTCTGATGAACCATGATGTGGGAGTGTCGTATCTAATATCTTGCTACGCGCGCCTGTCGCCATATGTCCAGCAGATGACGAGAGCGGCGTATGGGACTCAAGGGATGGCGAACCTTGCAACCATGACGAGACCAATTCATCTACCACAGACTCGGCCCGACTACGGACTGGAATGCAGATTAGTTGGAATTCTAACTGGCTCTCGACATTCCGATCGTCGTCGAGAGGCCGCTGCACCGAGGGATCACGGTGAGTCAAAGGATTGCTTCGTACCGCATCTGGCCTGGACGCAGACGAGGCAGAGACTTGACGAGCGCTTCTAGAATGTACGTCTTGAAGCATGCCACGTCCTACTCTTCAGGAAGGCCCGAATGATGAATCTGACCTTCCGACAGCAAGACCTTGCCGGGTTTGCGCGGCAATAGAATTCTGGGGTGTGCGTCTAGTACAACCTCTACCATCGCTGAAGCGATGGCCAAGAACCCGGAAAGAACTGTATTATCCGAGCGCCCGATGCGATTTTGAGGTTCGATGGAATCTGATTGCCACGAGGTAGCAGATGATGAGAGGAGAGCGAGTAGGTTGCGTGAGGGTACCGGTTATCCTATGGGCGTTTTATGCTCTCTCCGTAAACGGGTGCCATGCTAAGGTCGACATTGGGCGACATGGCCCTTTGGCATCCGCCGTCAACTGAGCCACGCGCGAGCGTCCAGCGGCGCCGAACGAACACTGAACGATAAACGACAATGCGATGGGAAGAAGAGGGCAGGATGGAAAGATGTCCATGGTCTATGTCAATGTGCATTATCTGTAGGACGCCGCATGGTCTGCGCTCAGCGACGACTGTTGAGCCGAACGATGTGTGAGGTGTCATGCACCGTTGACGATCCAGAGTGCCAGCACTCAGGTGCGCAAGGAAGAGCGTAGCACAGATCCGTTCGTGTTGCAGCGCGCGTCACGTGCAAGTCGCCGTCAAAAGGTCACAGATGTAGCACTGTCGGTTCCAGCTTGAGAGCGTGCGAGTCCGTACGTGGCGCCATGAACAGCGCGCGCGCTGAGGAGTTATACGCAGCCAGACACACGCTCTGATGCAGGCAGTACAGATCAGCCGCGCAGAGCAGGCATGGCGAGACGAACGTTTACGGCGCGCTCTCACGGACAAGGGGTACTCAAGATTGCGGATCCAAGAATAGGGTCGGCTGGCTGGGTGTGGGAAGATCAGCACTGCCACACACCGCCTCGACGAAGCGCGCGCTCGGAATCGCACGATCAGTCTCGCTTCCGGATCAGCTCGGCGGGGACAATGACAATTGCAATGACATTTCTCGCGTTTTGTCATTCTTTCTCAAAATGTCATTAAATGTCATTGAGCCGCAATGTCTACTGAGCTGGCCGTGAACCTGATGTCCCTACCCGCGGTCTCTGCAATGGACGTGGATCGCTGCCTCCCGCGGCCTTCTCTGACTCGGTAGTGGGTGCGCGCGCACGCACATTGCTCCCAGTAGGCGGCGCGTACTGGGAACGAAGTTCTTCGACAGCATCGGAGTCCGGCAGTTGCCCCGCGGTTTGAAATGCGGTAGTGTTTGCTGCCGGAATCTTCATCTGGATCTCTTCGTCGCGCTGAATGTGCATCGCGATGAACATCCGAGCTGTGGCCTCTGGGGAGTAGTCGCCATCAGCATGTTCGCTGAGGAGATGGGCTGCGGCGTTGTACTTCCAGATCGTCCGCGGGTAGCCAGACTTTGCAGGTAGGGTTAACCAACGTCCGGACCCCATTATGAAACGACCTTACCCCATTGGTAGACGTTTGCAATACCCATCGGTAGACGTCCCCTAGACCCATTAGTAGACGTCCCCTAAACCCATTGGTAGACGTTCCCTATACCCATTAGTAGACATTCCCTAGACCCATTAGTAGACGTTCCCAATACCCATTAGTAGACGTTCCCTATACCCATTACCAGACGTTCCCTATACCCATTAGTAGACGTTCCCTATACCCATTACCAGACATTCCCAATACCCATTACCAGACGTTTTCAGTTCCCTTGGTCCTAAAATTATGGGACCAACTACATTATGCTCCTTTAGGGTCCAGGATACTCCAGTAATTTTCCCAACCCCGCCACTTGCCTATTTGGGCTTACAGTGAGCAATCTTTGCATTTTTGACCAACCGGCAAAAGAACTGTATAGTGCAGGTGAAATACTGCACGGATAGGGATGGTTGAAACTGGAAAATGGTTGGAAATATATATCTGAGCACAGTCCAGGTCTCTAATTGTGATAGGGTGCAGAATTGCTTGCTGTGCGCAGCACCAAAGATCGAGGCCACAGCCCAAGTATTTCTAATTTAATCAAATCACTTCCTGTCAAACCTGAGCTCTATCCAGGCTTATGTATCAATAGCAACAGGATTTTCAAAATTTTCTGTTAGCCTATTAATTAAGGTTTAGGTCTGTATCCTCGCTCCCATCCTATTGAAAGGTAATCCACATAAAGTAAAAAAGGGGGGGGGAGGTGCACACTAGGTAGGCCGAAAGAAATTGTACACTTTCAAACTCCGCATTTTCAATCTGGAAGCAGGAAAGCGTACAAGGCATTGCTATAAACCAGATCAATCTTTGACACCGGTCTGTCGGAAAGACAAAGGGCCTCGTATTCGTTGTGAACTTTCACCAACATATGCATCATGTGATACCAATTCACCGCTGGTCATAATCATTTTCACACACTTAATTAACCTGAAAACCACTCTGCAACATTAATATCATCATTTCTTTGAATGCATGCGATCTTCCCTGCGCAAATCCCAATACATTGATTCAGGTATCACATTCACTAGTCACTACAAGTGTGCCTCAGCTGCTATTTTGTTTTCCAGAAGTTCTCGCACTCAACCCGTACAGGCAGCAAATAAAGTCTGGCTGCCAGTTATTCAATTTATTTCTGGCGGTGCAACCAACATCGCAGTACTGAAAGCACCATGAGACTCTTGCAAAGCCATTATCAATGTAATTAACATGATTTTCAGGATGAAAATCGCATTGGCAGAAACCCACTGGCGAATTGTTTTTGGATTCCTGGGATAGAGGTGCAGTGTTTGAGCGCCAGCTATAAAAGACTTTCCTTGTTTGCCACGACCAAATTCTGCTTCTTGTCCTCTTACCATCACCATCACAGGTGCTATTGCTTCCAGGATCTTATTCGTACGTAATCACTCACAAGGGAAAGCTTCCTTCTGATTCCTATTGCTCCCTACTACTCCCTGACTATCCTGGGCCCTGGTTATCATCCTTGGTTATCATCTGGGTATCATCCTATTATCTTTTTTTTATATATATATATATATATATATGGTTTCACTACTTCTTTTGCCGGCTTAACCTTTCAGCCCCGTGATGTCTTTTCAGCCAGTGGTTTCTCTTCACTCGTGGCAAGTATTATTACCTTTCTATTCAGTCGGCGTACTCACAACAATATGTCATAGCTCCCTCAACAATCTCCCCCCAAGGGACGTTTGTGACGCCATTGATGCTATCATTGGCTTCTTCCGCTGTGGCAAGATACAAGATGCTTTCGATTGCATCGAAACATCGTTCGGCACCCCAGCACGTCGTCCCAATCGCCGCACTTGCATCCTGGCGCTAGGGTTCTTCCTCTGGAAGTCCCTCTGCCAATACGAGACCTCCGCGGTCACCTGGCTCTGGGACATTGCCGGGCCAGAAGGCGACTTCCTTCGTCGTGTGCAGTTTGGCGATGATATCGCGTGTGATGTGGAGGTTGGGTACAGCTACGTATGCAACCAACCCTCATTGCCGTTTTACAACTAATGCTCATCCAGTTGCCTGTTCGCACCCTTTACACTCTGGCCAAATTCCGCCCTGAAGGGGAGGGCAATCGTCTTCACGGTGCTCCGCGCAACCCTGCGTATACTGTGAGTTCTCACCACACTTGAGTATAGTCCTTGTAACTCATCTGCTCGCATAGTTTAGTTGGACCCCGGCTCCCCCTAACGCACATGAAGTATGTTATGTCCTAATTTCTGGTACCTAACTCATTCATTTATTCAGGGATGGGAACGTCCTCGCGATGTATGTGTATTATATCTGTTTTGTATCACAGTGCTGATATCATGACTTACCTAGCGCCACCTAGCTAGCGGCCCTCTCAATCCTGTACAACTTGGCCGGCACGTTCTTCGGGCATACAACCGTGGTAGCATCGAGGGGGCAATGAGCAGCCTTGCCCATCGCTTTGCGTGTACCACAGCGGCCAACCAGGCCCTTTTGGTCGCATACCTGATCCACTGCAACAGCATCAACCTCGACATCAACAGGGAGCTCGTTTTCCAGTTTCGGTCGGGTACAGACTTTTGGGAGAAGCTCCATTGGTCTTGCTTCTCCCTTATGAGACAGTCCAACTACCTGCCTCTTTTTGAGGCACTCCACTGGCTTCGCACAACACATGCGGCGTGGAAGAAGACGGATAGCAACCTTTGGCTCATGCCCGGGCCCCATCGCGCGGCTACTGAACGTGTTTAACTTGCTTCAGAGTCATTGTCCAGCTCGCATTCAACATGTGAAGCATCGCGCAGTCCTGTAGTCATTGTCCAATTCGCATTCAACATGTGGCGGAACCTGTAGTCCCATAGCCGTTGTATATCAGAGCTCACGTTCAACACGTGCACAGTATTGACAAACAGTACTGTAAACCAAAAAATTATTACCGCCGCCTGACCCCCCGTTACACCCAAAATACATTACCGCCGCGTCGGGGTGACCGTTACTTTCGTTACCGCGGTATCACAAAATCTGGTTCCGAGAGAGTTTTCCGCCGGTTAGAGAGCACCCTAGGGCTACCAAGCATGCTGAGCAACTCTGTATTACACGCTCCGGCCGTTGTATCAAGTGCATTGCCGCGCAGCGGGCGAAAATCGTGTTATATGAGGCCTTAGCCACCGTTTCGCGGCGTTACGCTCAGTACCGCGGGACCTCCGTTCCGCGTTACAAATCGCGTTTATTACCGCGACGAGAGGGCCCCGTTACGCGTTACGCGGTAATAAATATTTGGTTTACAGTATTCCTCTTGCCATCCGATGTGATGTGAAGCAGATTCGCGCAAGTGCTGCGGTCTTCCAAGTCTGAAAGTGTGAGGAGTCAGTCGCTTGCTTGCTACGTACTTCGAGACCATTCTGGACTAGGCGGAAAATGGTGCCCAAGCTAGTAGCCCAAAGGCTTTGAGATTGCTGGTTGAGAGGGTGGAGTGGGTGCTGAGGCACTGAGGCTCTATGTGCATGAAAACTGAGGCCCTTTTCTACTACTGGGAGTCAGGGACAGGGGAAATATTGACCATGCAAGGGCTATTGAACCACTTGGGGCCTCCGATGCTTCTTGGAATCTCAGCGGCGGCCGAGGAAAAGGCACGAGATTGCTGTGGTACGATAATCCGAGGTCTTCAGCGAGAATCTCGATCTATTGATTGTGAATGAGATTTCAGTTGCAATGGATTGATTAGGTACAGACCTGTAAGCGTCCAAGATGTGGACACTTGACGCGCTTAGTCGATCGCAGATATGGTTCGTCATCTTCGTCAACAGCCTGCTCCTCGCCCTCTGGAAAACTGCCAGAGTCGTCCCTTGGAGCTTTGCGAGGTAGCAGGCAGGTGGAACTGCAGTTGTAGGAAATGCGAAATACTGGTGCGGAACCGGCGATAGAGACTGGTCGACGTTGATCAGGTGTATTCCAACTGAGCATGAAGTTTCGAGCTCGGACATCCATGGGGCGATCGAGAGGATGAGCAATCCAATGGATGTTGATAGCCGAGATATAGGAATAGTCGGGAGAAACATAGTCGTTATTCTGCCAAAGATTATATCATGAGCTAGTTTGATCAATAAACACCTTTACATACCAAGGCTTCGATTTGATGCCAAACCTGAGCAACAGGATAAGAGCCCAACTTGTGCCAAGCCAGACTCGGGGTACTGATGCGAGGCAAAGCCCTGAGATAGCCCTTGACCTTGCGCTGCATACCTTCTTGAGAAGCAGCAGGTGCAGAAGCTGGGGCTACATCAACAGGATCTTGCGCCCCCAACGCCCGGGTACCCCCACGTAGAAAAGCGTGAAGCTGTTCATCCTGTGCAGACTGCACAGGTAAGGCAGGGGCAGGGGAAGGGGCACGCGATATGGCAGGTGACCCAGTAGCGGGCGTTGGAGGAACAGAAGATGCAGGAGAGCGCTGGGACCCAGAATTTGAGGTAGGGAATAGACGGGGAAGACCACGGCCACGCCGTGCAGCAGAACGTTGGGGTTGAGACATTTCAGAGCTGGAAGATATTGAGGAATAGAGTGAGTGCGCAAACAAATGCACAGTACATTTCTTGCGAAACTGAGTAGGGAATAGTAAGGTAATGGTATAACGCAGACCCATATGATCCCAATGATAATAGGATGATACCCAGATGATAACCAGGGATGATGACCAGGGCCCAGGACAGTCAGGGAGTAGTAGGGAGCAATAGGAATCAGAAGGAAGCTTTCCCTTGTGAGTGATTACGTACGAATAAGATCCTGGAAGCAATAGCACCTGTGATGGTGATGGTAAGAGGACAAGAAGCAGAATTTGGTCGTGGCAAACAAGGAAAGTCTTTTATAGCTGGCGCTCAAACACTGCACCTCTATCCCAGGAATCCAAAAACAATTCGCCAGTGGGTTTCTGCCAATGCGATTTTCATCCTGAAAATCATGTTAATTACATTGATAATGGCTTTGCAAGAGTCTCATGGTGCTTTCAGTACTGCGATGTTGGTTGCACCGCCAGAAATAAATTGAATAACTGGCAGCCAGACTTTATTTGCTGCCTGTACGGGTTGAGTGCGAGAACTTCTGGAAAACAAAATAGCAGCTGAGGCACACTTGTAGTGACTAGTGAATGTGATACCTGAATCAATGTATTGGGATTTGCGCAGGGAAGATCGCATGCATTCAAAGAAATGATGATATTAATGTTGCAGAGTGGTTTTCAGGTTAATTAAGTGTGTGAAAATGATTATGACCAGCGGTGAATTGGTATCACATGATGCATATGTTGGTGAAAGTTCACAACGAATACGAGGCCCTTTGTCTTTCCGACAGACCGGTGTCAAAGATTGATCTGGTTTATAGCAATGCCTTGTACGCTTTCCTGCTTCCAGATTGAAAATGCGGAGTTTGAAAGTGTACAATTTCTTTCGGCCTACCTAGTGTGCACCTCCCCCCCCCCCCCCCCCTTTTTTACTTTATGTGGATTACCTTTCAATAGGATGGGAGCGAGGATACAGACCTAAACCTTAATTAATAGGCTAACAGAAAATTTTGAAAATCCTGTTGCTATTGATACATAAGCCTGGATAGAGCTCAGGTTTGACAGGAAGTGATTTGATTAAATTAGAAATACTTGGGCTGTGGCCTCGATCTTTGGTGCTGCGCACAGCAAGCAATTCTGCACCCTATCACAATTAGAGACCTGGACTGTGCTCAGATATATATTTCCAACCATTTTCCAGTTTCAACCATCCCTATCCGTGCAGTATTTCACCTGCACTATACAGTTCTTTTGCCGGTTGGTCAAAAATGCAAAGATTGCTCACTGTAAGCCCAAATAGGCAAGTGGCGGGGTTGGGAAAATTACTGGAGTATCCTGGACCCTAAAGGAGCATAATGTAGTTGGTCCCATAATTTTAGGACCAAGGGAACTGAAAACGTCTGGTAATGGGTATTGGGAATGTCTGGTAATGGGTATAGGGAACGTCTACTAATGGGTATAGGGAACGTCTGGTAATGGGTATAGGGAACGTCTACTAATGGGTATTGGGAACGTCTACTAATGGGTCTAGGGAATGTCTACTAATGGGTATAGGGAACGTCTACCAATGGGTTTAGGGGACGTCTACTAATGGGTCTAGGGGACGTCTACCGATGGGTATTGCAAACGTCTACCAATGGGGTAAGGTCGTTTCATAATGGGGTCCGGACGTTGGTTAACCCTTTTTGGCCAGACTTTGACCGCGGACAGAGCGTGCAATGAATCGGGACGTTGGTGCACGGACTGGACTTGGTCGAAACTGAAGCGACGGCATACTTCATGCGGCGGTAGTGGTATCCGCAGCTCGAATGGATCGTGGCCGACTTGCCCTTAATGGACAGCACGGTGAAGCAACCCAAACGACCGCAGAATCCGCACGGATCATCTCCAACAGGTGCCTACAGCGTCATGAGATGGAGATTCTTATAGTTAGAGTAACATACCCTAGTACCCAGCGAAGGGTCGGGGAGGCCGCGCGCTTTGAGTAGAATATGGCGCCCGACGTGAGCGCGCATCTTCTCAAGGACCACCTCCGTGTCGCAGAGTCGACACAAGAGATGCTCGCCAGTCTCGTATTTTCTCTCTGGGACAAGATGCTCGGGAACCCGAGGAACGACGAAGCAGGGTGCGTCTACAGAGAGTGAACATTACGCTGTACAAATAACTGATATGCTTACCATCTCTTCCGCGGTATGGAAGCTGACGTGCGTTTGCCGCTTGTGGTAGACCCGTTATGTTCATCAGAATCTCTGCCGATGATGGCTCAAGTGCGTCCCATGCCTCGCACATAGTCTCCGTGAGGTGAGAGGTCGAGAAGACCCAGGTCCGACGAATAGCACCTGCTGAATGCAGAGTGAATTAGAGCTTCCGGGTTGACATCGAATACGTACCTTGTACAGCCGCGTCTGTATTCTCATACAGTTGAGCGACGACAGGGTGCAGAAAAGTCGTTGGAACGTGCAGGATGAAGCGATTCTGCGTCAATCGCGCCGTCGCATCATCGTCAAGAGCAAGGTACTTCCCCGTCCACATCCAGACACCCGCGCTCTCAGCCGGTGCCTGCAAGTCGAGAATCTGGCCGAGGGCCTTCGTCTGAAAATCGCCAGCACTCTTCTCAAGCTCGTCCATCGTCATAGACCACTGCCGTTCGCCCCCAGGCTTCTGAAACGCTGAGATCTGCAATATTGCCAGCGCGTATGATGTCCCGGTACGAATAAGAAAGCCCATGAGCGTCCCCGTCTGAACAATGCTGCCGTCATCGACTTTCTGCTTGTCAGCAGGATCGAGTAGTCGAACAGCTGCCTGCTGGTCCATGTCGAGAGTGGTTAAATGGAAAAGGATGTCGCGCGGTAGCACAAGCCCGTCGAATATCATGATACCGTGCGGATTCCGGAGAAGCGTTGCGAAGCCTATTTTCGAACAGTCAGACTCCGGTATGGCTGTGGACGACGACGTACGCTTAATGATATGCTTGGGATCACATGTCGAAGTTGTGAGGCCATCCGCGGATGTTTGAAGGTTCAAGCCACGAAGGGGAGAGAGTGACGTCCAGAGAGCGTCACGCGACGAGAGCATCCGTACAGTACAGAACCAGTGCTTTGCGAAGCGATAGGCTGCGTCACCGTCGCTCGCAAGGGACCAGATAGGTCCTCTAACATGAGTGTACTTGTGCTGCTTCCAGCACTCCACAATGCGCGCAATCCACTCCTGAAGCGCAGGACCCTTCTCAGTCTTGTCGGATGGCGAGACGACGAGAGGTACTGGGCTGTAGTTGAGCGTGTCTGTATAAGTCGCCACAGCGACGACCGTAGCCTCAGAACCGAAGCGAACGCGCCCATCCTGAAGCGCAGCGCGAATGGCGTCAATTGCATCCATAGTGGACGCCGAAGGGTCGACATTGCCAGACGTCTCGCGAGACAGCCCTAGAACTTTGTCGCGCAGCGTACAGTAGCGTGCCCGCGGCTCCAGAGCAATGCCGTCGAACATAAGAACATGCCCAGGCAAGGCGCTCGGATCGCGAGAGCTCAGAGAGACGGGTACGGGAAAGATATCTGGACGAAGAAACGCCTCTATGTTCAGAGCAATGTCGCCCGCGGTCGGAATGGTGATGCAAGCGAGCAAGCGAGGGATACGTAGTCGCCGATTGACCGTATCCTTGGACACGACTCCGTACACCTGACCAAGTGCGAACATGAGCTTGGGCCCGCCTATCGCGTGACCGAGATAGGAAGCGACGAGTTGCTGCTGTGAGAACCCGTGCGGGCTGTACGCATCGTGCGCTCCCCGGATGAGTTGGGACATCAAGCGCTCTGGATTGCTCCCCCGCTTCAGCGTCGCGGAGAAGATCCAACGGATGCGCGGAATATCGTTGGTCGAGATATAAATGACGATGCGCTCGTATTCTGTCGCACGATTCTTCCAGCGGCGTTGACTCTGAATCATGTTTTCGTACTGCACAGAATAAGTATTGGCCACCGAAATAATACAAAGTCTCACCTTAGAGCGCAGTACTTTCTTCTCATCGCTGCGCTGGCGAGCGACGTCGGCGACTTGGCTGTGGGACAGATACTTATACGGAGTACTCGGGAGAGCATTCGCAGCCCGTTCCATCATGCTGTGGAACGGCGCGGAGTTGATCACCTGCCAGCATGCGGTACATGCAGACTGCGCCCCGCTGAGAACACGCTGGCACGAGCCGGAGCGAATGAAGACCGTGTTCTGTGTAGCGTCGAAGCCTGATGGCTGCCATCGCATGCTGTCCCTGCCGTGATACTGGAAGGGGAACGTGTCCCAGATCGAGCCAGGTAACCACTGGACTGGTGCGCCCGGACAGAGACCCGTAGGGCGAGGCGGAAGCTCCCCAGGGTGCAGATGCGGGACAGAAACAACAGAGAGTGCCTAAACGACCATGTAAACCAACCACATACAGCATAGATACTCATACAATAGCACGCACCTGCTCTGCTTGACGCTGTTGACAGCCTGTCTTGCCGCGGTGGCCGAAAAGCCGCCCTCCGTGACCGCTCTGGCCAGCGTCGACGAGTAAGCCGCAGAGATCGCATTGTAATTGATACGCGAGCTTTTCCGTGCTCCACTTGGGGTAGATAGTGAGATCACCCACGACAACGCCTTTCGGAGGCGTAGCGGGTACCCGACGAGCAGCCTAAACGCGGGAAAGGTGTGAGCAATACAGTCACAAGAACATAACGGGCGTACCATGACAATAACTGGGGGTCCTACTGGATGAAAGTACGCGGAGAGATGCTCTATCTTATATGTGGGGGCCGTACTGCTGGCACGACACAGAGGCCAGAACTTCGGACAGATGTTCACCAAGTAATTTCCCCGACCAAAACAGAAAGTGACACGTAGATTTATTGCTGCATAAGATAGTGTACGTGTCAAGCTGCCAGCAGGTGCACAGCAGTTTGCTCGGGGAAGAGGATGGCCAGGCAATGGACGTGCGTGCAAGAGATAAGACCAATTGTACCCGGCACGCCGCAGTTGCTCCTTGGTTGCTCCCGAGACCGACCGAGCGCGCGCTTCGTCGAGGCGGTGTGTGGCAGTGCTGATCTTCCCACACCTAGCCAGCCGACCCTATTCTTGGATCCGCAATCTTGAGTACCCCTTGCTCACGGACGTAGCGCGCTGTGTGTAACAGTAAAGGCATATAGTAGAGTCATCGTTTGCGCTGCGTCCTCAAGATCCCCCGCCCAATGCGAGAGCTAGCCGGTGTGGGAACGTCGGCGCGCGGCGTGGACGAGGAAAAGGTTGGTTTGGGCGGAGCTCGGACCGTTTCCGCTTCTTGTCTCTCGCCGCCACCACGCCGTTTTGACTGCACCCAGTGTCACCCACAACACTCTATCATCTTTACGAGTCGCTCGTGTCTCATGGCGTCAATGAGGACAATACAACGTTCGACAGGAAGCGTGACTGCCTATCAGCAGATGACGAGGGCGATAAAGTGATCTCGACGTCTTCTGGTTGTGCGGCGTCGTATCCTGCTTTACCCTCGGATTTGGGATATCATTCGTCCAGACTGGTCCCGCTATCCCTCTCGTCTGCTCCATCCTAGCTCTCTTGTTTTACTTCGAATTCTCGCCGCGCTCTCTGTTGCTCGACAGCCTGAGCGCCAATGGACACTGGGTACGGGATACTCTGCCCAGGAAATGCTGGGGCGAGGCTCGTACGACTCGCTACATTGACGTCTCGGCGTGTGGCGTGTCCTTGTGTGTCTTCCCTTCTGCTGAACGACTCTGATTGCGGCGTTCTCTCGGATCTGCGTGCATTTTTGGACGGGCCTGTGCGCGTTTCAGACTCGTCTAGATCAGCATACATCGTGAGGCCGGCTTGTGAAGATGCCTTCGTAGCAGATGATGAGGGCGACTATTTGCCTCGCGCTTTGCTCCGTAGTCGGTATACCTGCAGGCGTCCTTATACCTCTTACAGTGACCTTTTTTCGTTCAAGCCTAATCTGTCAACAAGCTCCCTGTACTTCTTCTCTTGCCCCGTCGACCAACACGCGCCGAGCCACAGCCCCTCGTTGTGTTACATGGATGTCTCTCAAACGACCAATCGCTCACAGCGGCATGATGTTGGGTTCCTCGTTTAACATGTATGATTCGGATGCCGATCTGTTAGGCATGGTTGTTGCTCGTGAATAAAGGAATACTAGATCCTTCGTGAGGACAATTGCGTAGCAGATGATGAGAGCAGTTTCACGATGAGGGTCATACTGTACCTCCAAGCTCGAGGGTGCTTTATATAGTAATCTAATCCGCTGAACGAATTCATAACAGGCGATGCGCCGATGCACCTTACTCGTCAGGAAACAATGCCGGGTAACACGTTTAGGCTCTGCTATCGGCCTGTGACGTTCTATGAGACGCGACGCGGGCGTGAGCCTGTGTTGTATGGAGACGCGAAGACCGCCAATGAAGGTCCTGCTAGTCGTGATCTGTACCAGTGCTAGCGTTTTTGCTTGCTGCGGGGTAGCGTTAATACGTGGTCCTTTCAGTTCTTGTCGTCGTGGTGGACTCAAGAGGAGAGCAGTAGTTCCTTTGATAAGACGAGGAAGGGGAGGCTCTCACTCTTGACACTACTACTGGTGCTATGGTGATGAAAACGCGTGGTGACAGCTCCTTCATGCCTCTTATCTATGTAAGTAGCGACGGGTGCAAGTCCTGCACTTGTGTGGATCTTCAAAACGACCGAGTTGTAACGCAACCTTCCCCCAGCGACCACATGCTGTAGAAAGGACCTGACGGCCTACGCTAGTTTAAACCATCGGTCGAAGATCGTGAGACGCGCTCAGAGACACCGCCGTGCGAGGCGCAGAGAACCCAATGGGCCAAGTGAACGGCAGGCTGTACACGACGTCGAGAGCGGATGTATTGAGAGTTGTACCACAGATGATGAGAGCGCGCGAGGATTCGTGAAGCTCGACGAAGGAGAAAGGGAGTATATATATATATGGCATCGGATAACTGAAAGAACAAGCACAGTAGTCAAAGTTCGGACCGTGCGGTGCGGTACGACTGTTTTTGTCTGCGTGTGACGATGATGGTGGTAGTCCTCGGAAGTCAGAATGAGATCGCTACCGCTGTCGCCTTTCGCGAGACATGCGGATCCGGGAATGGATCCTGTCTGATGGTAAAACAGATGATGAGAGCGACATATCGGATCCTGTAATCGCCAGTCCTTAGGCGTGGAGCTTTATACCCAGCTTAGTTCGGAGACTAGACTGAACACGCGATCGACGACTATGGGCTGGAGGTACGCACCCCGAGGAAGTGTTGCACCTTTCTTACGCGTAATTGTGAGTGTGGACCCGAAGGCACACGGGCTAAGATTTAATGATTCGAGACAGAGCACTACAACTTCGAAGGTGGGTAATGTAACCGCTGAAGGATGGATGGCGGGAATTATAACTGTTCGACAGGTCGACGGATGGGCATGGCGCAAAATCCAATTCAGCAGATGACGAGAGGTGTTAGAATCTCGCTAGATCGGCTTTCTGAGAGGTATGATTAATACTAGACAAGTTCCATAAGCGAGGTACGCCCTTTGACCCGAGAGTGAGAGCGAGGGTGCTAAATATGTATGCAGCGATAGGAAAGGACCATAACGAGTGCACGCCGGACGCCGGTTGCTTTACGGTGCCTTCAATGGCATGCGCGAATAGGTTCAGCAGCAAGATGACAAGACGCAGGGCTTCGATAAAAGAGGGAAACCGACAGAATGCGGGCACGAGAGGGTCAGTCACCGACATCGGGTTAACGCAGTCTGCAGTAACACCGGCCTGGGGGAGTGAACAGTCCAAATGCGTGGAAAGGGAATAGTATTCTGTACGTCAGTGAGCACAAGACAGCAGCCTGCGCGCAGCGCGACGCGAAAAATCGCGCGCTCCAGATTAGTTCTGCAGGAAGGGGCCAAGACAGGAGAAGCGAGGCGGACAGCTGGGCAAGAAGGGTCTGGCAAGTTAAACGCCGGAGGACAACGACGCGGACGGCAAGACCGCGCTCGACGGCAAGAGGCAAAGAGTGGAGCGGCGGTCCGAGCTCCGCTTTTCTTCCTCATTCTCCTCGCCGGCGGCAAGTGAACCGTGCCACCTGCTGAGTACTCATTTACCCTTTGATCGCATTTGCGGCCGCGCGCGCACCTTCTTCAAGTTCCAGATCCTATAGGCGGTCGCGGATGTCACTAACGGCCTAACGCGCATTCTTGCGCTACTCGTGTCTCCGTCCCAGCATGCATTCAGCTCTTTTGGCCGACAGGGAGCTCTGGCCGTGGCGCGCCGACTTCATGCTCGTCGTGCCTTCAGCGAAGTCGAATGTCGCCGCCGCCACCGACAGCGTGCCGTGGAATATCCGAGCCACGATCGGTCCCGATATCAATCGTAAATATAAGCCTGGAAGTGCAGGCGCCGAAACTGTAGGACTATTCGAGATGCTGCCTACTCTTTTTGCTGTCGTACTCGTCGCCACTCAGGTCTGGGCTTCCACGCCGTCAACACTGTCCTGCAAACCCGTCTCGCCCGGTTACCTCGTGCTCGAATCGTCGTCCTACGACTATTACCGGCGCAGCGGTCTCGGACCCGCCTTGACCTCGCACGACAAATCGAACGACTCGTTCATCACGACCGCTTCCCCGTATCCGCGCTTTACGCTCGAGACCTGCAACTCAACCTACACGGGTTTCCCGCCAAGCATCGCGAACGGGCGGTGGAAGTTGGGTGGGAAATGTATCACAGCGGAGAGCGATGGCGCACTCGCCTTGAAGAAATGTGCAACGAAGGATGATAAGGGGTTGTTGAGCCAGTTCTTCGTACGTCCTCTGTTATTCTTCACTGTGGGCAGAGGGTGTATCTGACACTGTCTGGTAGAGTACGTCATTAACTGCGACTGGCAACTCTACAGCCCGGGGTTCTCGCACCCAGCTCATCGGATACAGAGCCAACGAAACGTGAGTTTGTTGCCTTCCGTACCGTTTCAGCATCTCACAATCATGCAGCGCGATAGATCTGTACACAACGATCTCAAGGCATAACAGGACTGACGTTATCAGCCGTATGTTGGTCGTCTTTGCCAATCGCGACTAGCTGTCTGACGGCGAGTGCAGAGACAGTCACGCCCCCGCCAAACACCGGGCATCGCGGTCCGCCGAATTATACGTACCATATCCTGTTCTATCAACCCTCGAAGGACGGTCGGCGTCCTTTTGGTCCAGGCGCGTAATGTTAACACAGCCACGACCTGTTCGTCTACGGCGGTAGATCCTTCGAAGAAAGCGTATCCGAGTCATTGGCTGCATCCCCTTGGACCCGAAGCACGAATTTATGAGAAATGTCTGATCAAGGATGCCTCCATCCCATGTCTCTTCCGCAGACGTGAGCGTAGCAGATGACGAAAGCCATTTATCCAGTACTACTGTAGTCTGTTGGCGCTGATGGCGGGAGGCTTTATACGGCGTAGCACTGAACAGATTTTCGAGTCGCGGGCTGTTTACACAACCGAGAGGTGCATGTCGCCCAGGACTTGCTTCCTCTCCTGCCGTTGGAAGTTGTGAAGCCTCCTCGCCCAGTCAGTCCCCGCCCTCTTTTCGTTCCTTAGACTTGCGAACTGATATGGCGATGAAATTGGAGAGCTGTATGGATAGAAGAAGCTGATGATGAGTGCGATTGTGTACACCTTAACTAGCAAACATCTTGTGGGCCCTTATACACCAATGAGGGACAGAGCCCGAGTTATAACGATGCTATAGGATAAGCAGGCGCCGGCAAGAGGTATTGCCATTTGAAGACAGTGCAACTGAGGCAGTTTCCCACAAATATAAGGAGCAAACGCAGGAAGTAATCCCTTTCCCCGATCTAGCAATACTGCAAACTCTCCATCTTTCAGAATTCTTGTAGCAGTTGAGTCTCAACGGGCGGTTGTGGTGTTTAGCACATCGGCCTATCTATAGAGGATTACGAGGGCGGTGTGAGCGGACATATAGCAGATGCTGAATGCGGTATTCTGAAGCGAACAATCTGAGTCGGAGAGGGAGTGAGTGGTTCTTTATAAAGAGGTCACCCAGGCCGGTACGCGCTCCGAAGGTTGCCATTAGGATTCACGTAACTCGCGGAGCACGGGATCGCAGTAAACCTCCAGCTTCGATCCATGCCTAGGACAGTGGTCACCTGCGCGTGACAAGTTCCGGTACTGCAGTATATGGACTCTTCAGGGGATCAGCCATAGTAACCTCAAGGCGCCCATTGGGGAAGTAAGAGGCTTTTAGTGAGGAAGGCGAAATAGGAGATGACGAGTACGGAGGGAGTTGGGATTGATGTACGACAGATTTGCTTTGCGTGTCTCTACACTGCACGACGCTCGGCAGGTCTATCGTCCGCCTCCTCGGGACTGCTTGCAGCCCGGACACAGACGTGCACTGCGCAGCGCTGGTCGGCTGTGGTACTTGAACAACGCGAAAGCGACAAGCAAACAGAGAACGCAGAGCGGATGAGTCGACGTCGCAGCCAAAGTCGCACAGGATTCCTGCGCGGACGTCGAGTGGGAGGGTGCGCCAGTGGCCACAGAAAGCTGGACATTGTCGAAGCCGCTTGGCGTCCAGACCTCTGATGCGAAGGGCTTGGAACTGAATTGCTTCGGCGTACCGATCCGCGAGGACTCAGAGTCACGTTGTCAGGAACGAGGCCAGTGCTCGTAGAATGCGCAACTACAGAGAGGGGCACGCGCATAGCAGTCACCGATGAACGATGACGGGAAATTGACACAGGGATCAATGTTGATCTGGCTACGAGCGATGAGGAACAGTACAGGCCAGGTTCAGTTCGATGCGCGCCATTGTGACAAAACTCGGGAAAGCTCGAGAAGGATGACGACCGTCGGCCAACAGTGACGCAGGAGCAGCGATGTGGGTCTGTGCCAGATAGCGCGTATAACGTCCGAGGGTGAGCGGCGGTTCTGTCATGCGTGGGCCAAGCGAAGCGCGAAAACCCAACGATTCTCAGGCTCGAAAAAAAGGAGCAAGCCAGGAACGGCAATTTCCGCACCTTTCCTCCTGACCGCATCGTTTCGTCGCTCTTGGCCGCAGTCTGGCCTAACCATCCCGATACTGCTTCCTCGGCACACGCTCTTGCTATTGCTCGAACGCCTGAAGCCTATCGGCCAGGATCGGCGGCGCCGTCGGTATGGATGCAAAGCAACCTATCCGTCGCCTGCAACTCCCTACCTTGGTTGACGGAAGTGCTGTGCACAGTCACTGGAGCTACTGACCCTCGCTGGCACTTAACCCAACATGTGTACGTCTCGGTTTCCTCACCGGTTTGTCATTTCTGACGGTCAAATTCCTATCACCGTCCGCTCCCCGCATCCTCTACGACTAGGTTCGACAACTCACTGCACATCGCGTCATCATTTCGCGGCCCTCCCTCTATAACAGTGTACCAGCCAAAGAGTTCTGGCCGGACAATCGTGCGATCACAAGCGATGGGCGCAAGGCCTGCTCGTCGATCGTGCCGTAGCCGAGAACAGCGAGGGGTCGAACGGGTGAGCTGCTGATATAAGTTCGTCCGCTCGTCTTGTCCCCCTTCGCTGCCTTTCCGTTCATCTGTGTTCAACTTCGATAGCGCTTCTCCGTTCAAAACGGCATCTTCTTTTCCCATCGTTCCTTCTTCCACATCCGCACCAACGTTGCGCCCCGTATTTGCTTCACATCGACTGTCCCGTGACCACGGGCTAGGCGACGTGCCGCGATTATTTGCTCGTCGCGTCGTCGAGACGCTGGCGTTATCTCCTTGCTCCCTCCCTTCCTCTCTCCTTCGCCGACTCTTCACCATTCAAACATTACATCGCTCATTCATGCCGTTCCTTTTCATGCGTGCTGTATGACACACCGAATCGTCACCATTTCTTCGTCCCTCTCTGTTCCTTCAACCTTGTTGCCGACGTCGCGCGCACGCGGCGATGTATTGTCCCGTTGCATCGCGTATTGAGTGCCGCGCACTGAATGCTCGAGGCATGGGTGGCAATGCGTATGCGTGTGCTCTCGATGTTGGCATTGGCATTCCGTTGTTTTCTTCTTTGCACAACTCTCCGAATCGTCACCACTTCTTCGTCGTCTCTGTCCTCCCAATTCCTCGCACACGTCCCCGCCTACACACCGGTACTCGACGTTAAATCCTTGAGTGCCGCGTGTTCTAGGCGTTATCACTCCATCGTTCCCCGAACGGGCGCGATCTCTTCCCAGCAACGTAACGTCGCTCCTTCTTCCCGCCGGGATAGCATTACGGCTCTTCCACCCTCTTGCCGACGTTGCGCACACGCGGCGCTTTTGTTCGCTGTGTCACCTCGCGTGTTCAGTGGCGCCCACTGAGTGCTCGAGGTCACAAAGTTATCTGGCGCTGTGTGCTCTCGAAGCTGGCTCTTTCATTCCGTCATCCTCTGGTCCTCCTCTTTCTCTTTTTCTTGTCAAGGTTCGACGCCCGCGCGCACATTCGGCGCGCGGTATCTCACAAATTCCTTTCTAATCGTATGTTTCATTCGCTATCTTTCCCCCTTTCCTCGGACGGTGAATCTAGACCTTTCGTCGCGTCTCTATCATCGTCTCGTTTGTCTTTTGCTCATACTGGCCCCGTATCGTCCTCGTGTAGCGGCAACTCGTGTACCTCGCCTCTTTGTAGTCCTCCTTTGCAAGTAGTGGTATTATAAAGTGCGTCTCCAACTTGCCCACGTTCCCGCTCTAGTCGGTCCGATATCCTCCCCTATACGATAAAGTTCGTTGTTGCCTGTCGCTGTACATCGTCATAGCGGTGCAGCTGTGACCTGCAGGTCAAGTCTCAATGTGGAGGGGTTGTAATACGTCTGAGCGGAGGAAGAAGCAGATGATGAGTGCGAATGTTAGCTACAGTACTCCTGCTCTGAACAATGATATCGCTGGTTTTTATACGGTACGGGGACTCCTCCGGAAATAATTTCAGGTGGGGACAAGTAGGTGGCGGCGACGCCGGGTGTGTCTTACGTGTAAGACGTCACGACAATATGCACGCCAGGAGGCGGATTGAAAACCGCAGACTGTATACCGATTCGATCCTGCTCACGCTTCATCATAAGCGGTCATTTACCCATGCCACGAAGCTCTGTAGGAAAATCTTCCTCCCAGCGGTCTTAACCATCACAGATCTCTGTCCGGTGCCATACTATGACTTGAAGTAGACGTGGGCGCACTCGGACCCGTGAGTGATCTTAGATTCGCAACCCATCCTATCGCATACGATGGGTTGACGCATGTGTTCCACGCTATTCATGAAGCCATAGGCGAATGTGACCATGTCCCTGACCGGGTCCATAGAGCAGATAATGAGAGCGATGACAATGTACGACAGACTGGCACCCGTCTGCTATTTATGTATAGACTTCAAGTTGCTGCCCCGTTCCCAATCGTTGCAGTCACAGATGATTCACCAGGAATTGCGCAATGTGACACTACCGTCGGCGTAGTGCGCAGAGCGTGGCAGTTCGCAGTATCACAGATTGGCCTGAAGCTAAGGAGACCCCTCGCAAAGGCCTAGTTATGCGCAAAACGGAGGCTCGACGGAAGATTAGACTTGGCATGAAACGCAGCGCAAAATCTGACAACCTTGACCGTCACTAGAGTCTCGACTATTCGCACTACTGACAGTCGGGGTTGTCGGGAAGCGTGGATAACGAGGAGTTGGCGAATTAATTGTGAAATGATGTCACCTCGGTCACTAGAGGGAACGCCTTTCCAAGCAATATGTATAGGCCATTCCAGCTGTCCTTGCGCCATCGCCTCGCTTGCGAGTGCACAGATGCAACCAATTCTACCATATACGAGGTCCCAAGTGAGCAGCATATCAGAAGATGATGAGCGCGACGGTGTGGGGAGTTAACTGGCGGGGGTCGATTATATATCTGCATACAGTGCTCGGAGTGCGGAAGAGAAAAGGAGCCTCTGCCGGTCAATCCGCAACAGGCAGGAGTACAAGCTGTGATACGTCAAGGGTAACAGCAGAGCGTTCGAGAGAGCGTCCGAAAGCGGCTCGTGGTTCGCCGAATTATCACGGTTCCAAGATCAGGCCAGTGGCAGCTTGCGCCAAAACTGTAAACCGGGGAAGCGCGCTCGGTGGTTAGATTGCACGTAAAGCGTAGGTAGAGGAATATCTTACAGCCGGCTCGCGGCCATTGACAGTATAGGTGATGGATGCATGCGGCCGTAGACTGCCCAGAGTGCGCCGCGTGTTAGACATGTTGGGATCGGCCGGCTACACGTTGGGATCAAAAATCGAATCCATATTTCGAATACGATTTTTACATAACTTCGGGGCAGACACATGTATTTAGGTGCGCCAGATCCATTCCAGGTTGAATGAGCATGTACGGTGCAACCGTTCGCTCGGGAGCGGGCACGCGAGGGCGGCAAAAAAGCATCCGACGATCGGCGGTTTCCGCCCGCGTCGCACGTGCGCTACAACCGCCTCAAAAGTACTAACAATCATCTCAGCAACCGTAAAGATATACTGCAGTGATTAGGAACCTAGAGAGGTGGTCCCAGTGAGCTCTGCTTGCAAACGGTCGATTCGAAACTTGCATTCGAAATTTGATCCCAACGTCTGACGTCAGACGTTGGGAATTCCCAACATGTCTGTTGCGCCGTGCGAGTTGGATAACCATGATCGGCAACGCGAGAACCAGTAGAGACGCGCAAAGCACAGATACTTCGTCGAAGTGGCTACTAGAGTCACTAGAGCACAAGGGCGTAGTTCCGTTGCTGCACAGACGCGTTCTAGCCGTCCAGAGGTACGCTTGAGCAGCTACGCCATATCTACACAGCGCGAGCGACAGTAGCTCTGTCAAGCGGTAGACCACAGCTTCGTGACGAGTGTACACAACCACTACATTGCGGCGCGCGGCTCCTCAGAAATTGGCGCGACGAGGGCAGGAAGAGACGGGAAAGCGGAGCTCGGACCGTCTTCCGCTCTTTGCCTCCTGCCGTCGTCTCGTCCAGCCCGACATCGCCGCGCGCGTAGACACCGAGTACAACGTTTCCCGCAACGCGTTAGGTCCTGCTTTCTTGAACTGTCCTGCGATACTGCTCTGTGACTTTTGCTCGCGCTCGTCCCACCGTGCCGCGAATCTCCGCTCTGCTGCCTGCGTCTGCGAGTACGTTCGACTCACCGGGTTAGATGAGTGGGCCCACTCACCCATATTATTTGCGAATCCAGTGAGTGCGCCGTTTTCGAAGAGGCCAGTGTTCTGTTTCTTGCACATGGGTGAGTAGTCGAAGTTGAAGAGATAGAACAGCAGTCCGTTTTCGAAAGAGATGGGATAAGTACCCGGCTGTTGCGTTATGCTGATCACTTCCTCCTCATCCGTACGAGTACTGTGAGCTACAATTCAGTATGCAGCTGCGTAGGGACTGTACGGGCGCGACGGACCTGTGAACTGTGCTTAACGAAGAAAGTGCTTACTCACCGTAATTCAGATTTGGGTGAGTGGTCTCCTTTGTACTTACAGGTTACTCACCCGCTCCTGTGATTATGATACGGTTAGTCGCGTTGCGATATGAGTACTGATAAGAATCAAGATCCTCTGAGAGTTCATCCATGACTCAGTTCGCTGTAGCCTGCACAGTGTATTGTCATCCTAAGAGAGGTGTAACAAGGGATACATTAGGCTACTACTGATCCCACTGTCACAGAAAGAGAGGTGACTAACCGGGATTCCGAAAACGGCCCAGTCGCCGTATATCCGAAGCGGTGAGTGGGCGCTTTTCGTGACCAGGCTGTCACGCGTCAATGGGATAAAGGTGAGCGGTCGGTTTATAGACTGACCAGTCACCGGAAAGCCTGATTCCGCCCAGTGACCAGTTTCTGGCTTTTAGAAACCGACCGCTCATCTAACCCGGTGAGTGGAATGTACTGGTGTCTGCGTCTGCAGCTCGGATTACGCGTCCATTCACCCGCCTATGGCTCTGGAACTATAGACCTGTGTGACACGCCAACCTTCAATGCATGGAATGCTTGGTGTGCAGCTGAAATGTGCTTAGCAGATGATGTGAGCGACTTCTGGCCTGGTGTGCTCAACAGTCGAGCTCGCTATTGCGTTTTAAACTCGACACACCGGATCGATGGTATATGACGCGCTCGCGCACGCGAATACTTTATGTCCTAACGAGGGCGGATGCTCGGTCCGCACCAGGCGCAACATCACACATTGTCGTCCCAGGCAACAGAGTGGACTCGCATTGCACATCTGAGTGAGTGCGATGTCAACGAGCCCAGAGATGAGGATGACACAGGAAGGAACTTCGATTTTTGCATACATTTGAAAGAGGTTGCATCTTACAGAAGCGGCAAGATTCTGTGAAATTTGCAGTGAATGAGCAATTTGAAGTCATGCAAACCGGAGAGGCTCGAATCTTGCGTCGCTTGGCAAGACCCTGAATCGTCCAGCAGGGAACAAAGTCGATTCGGACAAAGGATGGAAGATTCAAGCTTTTCCGGCCGAATCTTCCCATGCCAGGCCAAATCGGGACACTCCCCTTTGGAAAAGCCCTGACAACTTTCCGGAAGTGGGAAAATTCTACTGGAAAATTCCGAATATACGGATTTTCCCTATGTGAGAGCACCGATATGTCCGCTGCCGGGAAGATTCGGCCGGAAAAGGTCGAATCTTCCATCCTTTGTCCGAATCGACTTTGTTCCCTGCTGGACGATTCAGGGTCTTGCCAAGCAACGCAAGATTCGAGCCTCTCCGGTTTGCATGACTTCAAATTGCTCATTCACTGCAAATTTCACAGAATCTTGCCGCTTCTGTAAGATGCAACCTCTTTCAAATGTATGCAAAAATCGAAGTTCCTTCCTGTGTATGCCATGAACAGGATACCGTCTTTACACTGGATGCACATCATCTGCTAAGCAATGGACAGACTACGCCTGCAAATCGCCATCCACACCCTCCGTTCCATGGACGATACGCATGAGTCCGCGGTGAGCCACATCCGGGTGGTCGCTGTGCTCGATCGCCCTCGATTGAAGCGCCTTTGCTGAGGCCGGAGCGCGGAGGAAGGGTCATGAGAAGATACGACATGGCCACACAGAGTCGCGCCACATACTCCCCATCATCTGCCACGGCGAAAATCGACGACAAAGGCGACTGCGGACGACGACGAGTAGCGAATCAAATACCATGGATAAAAGCTACAAGGAGCTTCTGATAGTCTAGCGCGTTGTTAGGCCGTGTCGACACGTGGCCCGTAGTAGCGAGCGTCAAGGACAGCGCGCAGGACGGTCAACACGCGCGCGCCCTATGATGCGAGACCAAAGACAGGAACACAAGGGGACGAGATGCGCCATGGTGGAAGGTCTCATGGCTGGCCAGCTTCGAAGGTCTCCCCATAAGTGCGGTGTGAGACCAATGGAGCGGAAAATCCGGGAGACCTGCGCGAAGCGAACTCGGTCTTGCAGCGACGTGAGCTCGGCGATTTCGAGGAGGATCTCGAGTGGGAGGCCATCGATCCCAACGGTTCTGCGAGGATGAGACATGAACATGAAGCGCGAGCCCGAGAAGAAGAAAATGTGTGGTTGAGAGTGTGAAAGCCCCGTGGACACGCAACTTAAATATTCCTACGTGAAGCCCCAGACCACATTTTTCTCCTGTTTCAAGTCGCGCGTAAAGTTCGTCTTTGTGTCGGAGTAGCTGTACGACCACGGACTGTGCGGAAGGAAATCTATCGGCGGCCGAGGGCAGAGTTTTCAGCGACTGTCGCCGTGCGCGAGGACACCTTGTGTCATAGCATGACCTCGCTCGGGGTCTCCGCGCTGATACATACATTGCAGGGCTATGAAGCCGTTGGACTGCCAGTGTGGGAGGCGAGAGAGACTGGGATGTGGTCCAAGCGATTTCGCCAAGTGAGGTCCGAGCACGGTCCAAGCACGCCACAATGGCGGAGTCACGAAGAGAGCTTGCCGCTCCATTCGTTTGCCCGGTTATCTGCCTATTGGCGAGTTGTTGTCTGACACGAATAACGGAACGACGGCTGGACAATGAAGCAGGAACAATTCCGTGTTAGCAGAGTTCAACTTGAAGATTGTGCGAAATCGCAAAGGAGTTGGAGCAGAATCTACAATTCTTCCCTTGATGGATGCGCTGAAGCGCGTGGCAGCCTGATCACGAAGAAAACCGCTCGACCTGTTCCCGTCCAGGCCTCGTACGGGGGCGTAAGTTCGACAGAAGACGTATACAGCGCACAAGTGCAGATACCGGAACAATACGCAACGATCCTTGTGGCGCCGAGTCTGTATATGTACTGCCCATGTACAATGCTGAGCGCTGGATAGACGGCGACGGCGTTGAGCAAACAAGAGCGTCCACGATCCGTCGAGCTACAAAGCAACGACGCAACGGCAGTCGCAAACCAGGTCAACGACCCTCGGAGATAGCACGACATCACAGCGTCGCTTCAATATATAGTAAGATGCATCGTGCTACCAGGAACGATTATCTTCCTACGTCAAAGTCTGCAAAGAAGACTAGCATCGTGCTGCCAGTGCCCAAAAAGAACGCATTCGTAAGGCGCAGGGGCAGCGCACGAGTGAGAGAATTCGCTTAAGGTGATAGAGCGCGCAGTGTGGACATTGCGCGCGACGCAGTCGCGGTCCTGGAGGGTGGTAATGGAACTGGAAAGAGATAACCCAGATAGACGCCCGCGGACTTTATTCCGACCGTCCCCGATGCTCCGACCGGTGCCTACCAGCGCTTATGGAAGCATCCGCGAGTTCGTGCATTTCAACGAACACATCCATCTCAACTCGTCTGGCTCTCCCACTGCTCACTCTCTTAAGTGACACTAGCGTCATATTTCAGTTTGATTTCAGTCCTCTCGTCTACTTAGCGTCCGGCACGCGAACGTGCGACTTGCTGACTCATGGGATGAAGTACTCCGGCACAGAAACGTGCGTGTGCCACAAATCTTCTCCAGGTTGGGGCACTGCGCTTGCGACTTCTTGGCTTAGAAGCCCAGCCGTACTATTTCTTCTATTTCCCATGCCAGCGGCGGCATCAGATTAGGCGGCAGTACTACAGTCTGGACGACAAGAGCATGAGGAGTTGAACGGGCAGCGCAGATGTCGCTCAAACATGAGACGATCCGGCTAACGCGAGTCTGGAACGGATGAGTTGAGATGTGCGGCTGCGTTGCAACGGTGAAAAAATCGTGTCGCTGTACCGAACTTCGATCTACGAGAAGTAGGAATCCGGATGACGCACGAGCGCGACGCCCTCGGTACCGCAATTGCTCAGCGCAACAGTATATGCGTGGCGCTGTCGTCCCCATCTTGTCCATTTGGAAGCGCTGGAGAGAAGATTGACTACGAACACGAGGAAGCGCTGATCTGTTGGTCTGCCACTCCTCAATCTGTTTAAGGATCAGCTCTTGTTTCGTATCTTAGATTGCAGCAATTTCTACCATTGGCTGCAGATAAATCTTCCAGTTTGGGATCCACGTGTCGAGGCGAGCCAAAGGCAGGGCGTCGGGCTGCTCGGCAGGTTTGGAACCATGGTTCAATACAGTCTGTATTCGTGATGTGCAACACGCCTCGACCGGGCGATCAAAGTCAACACGTCCCTCGCAACTTCTGGCCTGACGAAACAATACCGGAGGCGAAAGATACGGTGTCCGGGAGGTTCTGCCAGAACGGGCAACAACTCTTCAATATTATTCTAGGGCACGCGGTCTGACGGAGATTAACGCTACCTGCTCGCACTAGACTATTACTCTCGCACTGCATACGCGAGGACGTGGTGTGGTTATTCTTAAGACACCTGTTCTCCCGAAATCGCCCATTGCCCGTCCCTGCGCCGGCGACGAAACAAAGGAGACGCATCAAGTCCTAATCTTCAAGTCAAACGGCGGGTAACACTAAGCAGAGTCTGATTCCGCTGTGAGACTTTCTACACGTGGAAAAGGCGGAGAGAGGACAGTGTAGATAACACAGTCGGTGCTGGATCCACGCGTCGATCGCGAGACGTCGCGCTGCCCGGGAACTGCAACTGCCTTCGGCTGAGGGACAGTCCAAGACACTAACGTGCATCTGCCGATGAAGCAGAACCCAGTGGTGGACGGGAACGGGCAAACAGACACCCGCGGACTTAAAGCCCCGGACCGATAGGCGCTTGTCCCGGCGCTTAAACACTCGTTTTGGAAATGCAGACAGGCGGCGAGAGGCTTCATCGCTCGTGACCTCGACAGGATACGACTGTGGGGTCATTCGCGCTCGAGGGAGTAGCGGGAGGGTGGGATGTGCAAGTTGTGAAGTTCGTGACTAACAACGACGTCGAATTTCAGACTAGCGAAATGACAGCGCGGTCAAAGCCTTCAGCCAGGGAGCTATTCAGGACGTGTTCGTACTGAGATAGACCCAGACAGTGGTATGCCAGGTACAGAATTTAGACAGCTCACGGGCGCTGAGGTGTGACGACCGACGTGACGACTGTAGCCGCTGTGCCTTCGAGGACAGTTCTCGTGACTGTCAATATATCGTACATTGTTCCCACCCTCGTCTCGGTACTCAGTAGACTAATATCTGACTCATTGACTTCAGTATTCACGTCCATCGCCGACCCTGCCCGGGACGGACTTTCACCGTTGCGACACATGCGGTGCGTCGCTCTGCGAGATCCCCTGCTATTCAGTAATAGTCCAATATTGGCTGCATTGGAGCTAAATGCTATGTCATGGGCGCGGTCCGGACGGGGGAAGACCTCATGACGTTCCTCCAGCGCAGTGTCACGTCTGCGTCCCATAGACTACTACACTCATGCACAGCAAACAGAACCCATCATAGCAGTGGGAGTTACTGTAACATACGAGATGGTTTAGGTTCGAACAATATGTTTGGGCGTTGCCCTGTCCGAGTTGCCCTTCGTCCCTTCCGCCGCGGCGTCTTCAGTTGTGCAGTTCGCAGCGATCAAAACGTGCGACGCAGGAGCGTACCTTAAAAAAGACTGGACCCATACGCACAATGGTTAGAGAGTACCGGACGCAGAAAATGAGCTCGGCCAGGGTCCGATTCTACGTGAGCTACTTCTCTACCGTTGCATGAGGGACTTGTTTGAGCTGACACACGACGGAGATGCTCCTGGGAATGTTTTTTTCCCTCGTGCCTCAGTACAAGAAACGGGAACTGGTCCAACGCGAGAGCCCAACTTCAAATTCCACGCGCGGCGATTCAAGTTCCAGGAGTCTCACCGGCAAGATGGTCGTGTTGACTATGTACACTCTATTGTCGTAAGAGAATCAAATGCCCAATGCCTGGCGCCCCGCAGTTCTATCCTAAATACAGTGTATGCGAGATGCAATCTACGTGAATTCGTCAACGTAATACCCAACGTCTATTGTAAGTGCAGTGCTAAACGAGTGTGAGCGGCGCAAGAGAGTTGTACAAATGCCGGTGACTAAAGTCCCTGACGGCAACACGAAAAGGAGCGAGTGGTAGCCTTGTTTATGCAAGGCAAAAAGATCTCAGCGGCGCGACGGACGTGAAGGAGAAAGTCTAGTTGGGGTGGGGGGTCTGGCGTGCATAGTCCAGACGCCTCGAGGGTGAGGGGATTAATACGAGAATATCATGAGCCAAGGGTTGAGGACGATGGGGAAGAGGATGTGGGACCCTGTCTGGAGACTGCGAGAGGCGTCAGCAGCGCGCCCGGCAATCTAATAAGGAAAAGGAATGAGACGTACGCCAATGGGAAGATGACACTCCATCCCTCGGCGCCGACGTGGAAGCCGCGAGGCACGAGGTTGGTAGACAGGATGATCATGGCGACGACGATGAGGCCGCAGATGAGGAACGTCGCCCAGAAGCGCTTGAAGATACGCGGCACCTCCTTGAAGAAGTTTGACTTCTCGACCTCCTTGATGGTGGACGTCCAACCAATGTTGTACGAGACGAGATGTGCGAGGATGGCGCCCGACTAGAACGAATTAGACATGCCGCAATATACACTGCGCGCGCTCACCAGGGACAAGGACAGGCCGCCGAAGAAGAAGAAGCTTAAGGCTATGTCAGAGAAGGCGATATGACGTTAGGGGCTAGCACGCACAAGAACGGCAACCACTTGATGTTGTTGAAGAAGGAGTCGAGGAGGTTCTTCTGGTTGAGGCGGTACTCGAGGACAGAGAAGCCGATATTACCCGCGCCGAGGAAGACGACCGTGCAAGCGATCCAAAGCTCCCACGAGTGCGAGTAGAACTCCTCGAGACGGATCTGGAAGCCGAGCGCGACGTAGTTGAGGATCGAGAGCGGCAGCGCGCTCGCGATGGCGTAATACGAGAACATGTACGCCATCATCGAGATCTTGTAATGGATCGGGACGGCAGACCAGATGAACTTGTGGAACTGCTTCGTGATCGGTCCGCGCGTGAACCAGTACCGGATGGGGTTGAACATGAGTCTAGAAGACGATGAGCAAACGCAACAACGACTGCGACGGAGAACGGAGGAAGAACGTACTCGGAGCATCCATATGCGTACTTCTGCCAGCGGTTGAGCTCGTCGTCGACGGTAAGCGACACGCCCTCCTTGAAACCGCCATGCGAGTACGTCGCCCAACGAATTGTGTACCCTGTAAGTTGGAGACGCAGCGCCTAGATAGCGCGATCAGACATCGAAACCCTGCAGTCGCAGTCACAACGCACGATATCAAAGTCCTCGCTAACGTGACTCTCCGACCAGAATTTCCGCTTGCCGTCCGCGCTGTCAATGAATGCTGCCTCCTGAACTGCCGACCAACGAAGGAAACTGCAAGAAAGGCTTAGTCTCCCGCTCAGCCAGGACCGGGAACATAGAAAGACGCACGCATTATGGCCGACAAACGGTGCAATCTCGCCGTTCGAGCAAGCTGTACAAGAGTGACAGTGAGCGCCGTATCGCCACTTTGTTGTTGGAAGTCTTTATACGTACCGACACTGATTGCATGGTTGATGCGCCGAGTGAAGTAGGAGATGCCGTTCTTTAGTGTATCTGTCAGCAATTGCACAGCAAGGGTGTAAGGGTAACGTACCTCGAAGTAGTGGTGTGCAACTTGCATCGCGTCTGTAAAGAGGGGCAAAAGGGGTCAGCGGAGAGCACTCTGAAGCCGCCACGTCTGTATGACCCGGCCGCGGACATTGGGCGCAACACGTGTGCGCCGAGGACGACACAGAACACAGAGCCCGAGTGGAAGGCGCGGAAGGGTTCTGTTAGACTTTGGCGCGGCGCGTTACGCAGCCACAGGCACAGGGCGGCGGCGGCGTCTGCAAACAAGCCCCGGCACGGCATTCAAGCATCGATCCATGATGCGTGCATGACGCCCGCGCCATCCACCTCCGCGGCCAGACCAAGCTCGAAACACGTACCGGAGACGTGCTGGATGATAGCGACTTCCTGACTCTCCGCCATCTCCCTCGCCGCGTCGCGGAGACAATCCTCAGGAACAAGCGTATCCGAATCCACGATGAGTATAATCTCGCCCATCTTGATCGCGCGTCCTCCGCGGCCCCACGCCTTCCCGCCCGTCTCCTCGCACGCCATCTCGAGCGCGCGCTCGGCGAGCTGGCCCTCGTCCATGCCGAGGTAGGTCGAGGCGGAGGGTGCGAAGTGTACGCGAGGGGTGGTGGGGGTCGAGGGCTGGGTCGAGGTTGTCGGTGGCGTTGACGGGTCGGACGACGGACCGGATGCGGGTGCGGGGAGGAGGATGGACCCGGTAGGAGAAGGCAGACCCAACGCCAAACGGTCGTACTCCTTGTTAGCAGCGTCCGCGAGCTCCACAAGGATCTCCTCCATCCTCAACGCGACCGACAAACAGAAGCTACAATTGCGTCAGCATCTCCAAAAAAGCGAAAGCGAAAGAAAGAACGCACTTCATGTTACTAGCCTTCTTAAACCTCCCCGCCCTAATAAACCCATCCTTATTATGCCCAGGCCTCGCGACCCATCCAATCCCGCGATTCTCATAAAACGCCTGGCGCGCAAGCCGTTCCTCGGGGTCAATCAACTGCATCCCGTCGTCGTTGATGAAGATACTGCTCGTCCCGCCCTGACGCGCGTACGTGAGCATGGCCTTCTGCAACGAATCCACCGTCGGGCGAATCACGGCGTCCAAGCCCTCCTTGTACACTGGCATCTGAATCGTCACGTGCGGAAGACGCTCCTTGCCAAGTGCAGAGGAAGGCGCTGAGGGCGCGACGGCGGAGTAGTATTTCGAGTTCTGGTGGTACTGCGCGATGGGCCCGAAGAGGAACGCGATGTTGGTGACGAGCGTCATGCAGAAGAATATCGCGATGCAGAAGAGCATGGGGAGGGTTATGCATAATGCGAAGCGCGCCAATCCGCCGTCGAGGGCCCAGGCGGCGATGAGCTTCTCGACGCCCGTGCAGACGAAGTAGAGCGATAGCGCCGTGGAGAGACCGTTGTACACCGGCGCGTAGAGGCGCACGGGACGCGCGGCGGGTCCACCGCGTTCGAGCTCGTCAATCCCGATGGACTCTTTACTCGCCAATGCGGACTCTTTACCACTACCCGCGCCGAGCTTCTCGGGATCCGCGCCGACGAGCTGACGCACGGAACTGGCGCCGCTAGGTGTGGCGGCGACGATCCCAACAGCCGAACTAGCACTGCTCGCGAGGCTCTCGCCCAGAGCGGATCCGATAAACGCGCTGCGCGGACGCGCTTGCCAGACGAGGTTGAGCAGGAGACTGTCGAAGTTCTTGACTTCTTCGATGATGTCCTCCACGCGGTCGGACCAGACCACCAGAAGCCTCTCGTCGCGCTAAATAGCAACAGTAGCGTTAGTCTCGGAGAGGGGGAGAGGGGGGAAAGAGAGAGACGTACGATGAAGGCCGCGCCTTGACCCTTCTCAGCCCTCGCGAGCTCAGACATATTCCTCAAGATCTGAATCCGGTTCTCCGCGTCGATGAACAGCGAGTTCGCATCAAGAGCCCTGCACCACAGCGTCAGCCTAATCCCAACAGCCGACGTAAAGGGACGCACACTCTTCCAAGGGCGGCGTGGACGCTCGCAGTCCGAATGGACACCGCCACCTCCGGGTTGAGCACTTCTACTGCTGCCTCGAAAGGCGCGAGGAGGGGCGTGTCCGGGAAGGAGCGGAATTGATGCGAGGCGATGCGGAGGCATGCGCCTGTGGGCGCGGACGACTTGGACGGGGCATCGTGTTGCGTCTACAGCGAACAACAGTGAGTGAAAGGACAAGACGTGGGCGGAGGGGAGTGGGGACAGACCTGCTTGTAGATGTGGTGCAAAAGAGCGTCGTATGCGTCGTATTCCATTATTGAGACGAACGAGAACTCGAAAGTCGAGGACGAGGACGGGGAGAGCGAGCGCAGGCAAAGGCGATGGGGGAAAAACTATCCGTCCAGAACAAATGCGCTCTTTATCTTGACGCGTGCGTGACAGCCAAAACGGGAGACACGCGGGAGTGCGGGAGCAGTGAGTGTTGCGTGTGTTGTCGCAATAGGGTCCGCTTTCTGACAGCGAACCGCGATGTTGGAACTTTGGATTTCCCCGGCGTGTCGTTCCGCGGTAGGAGAGCGGGCGATCAGGGCGGGGACTGACGAAGCGGAAGGGCGCCGCGGCGGAGCATCGTTGTGTGTTGTGTGGCCGAGATGTCAGTGTCTGGGCTCTGTAGATTTAGTGAAGTGTGGCATCTCGTTTCTCGTTCTCTCCATCAACGAAAGCCCCAGGACGATGAACCACCACGCGCAGGATCCGCACTCTGCCGCCTCGTCGTCGCCGACGTCGCCGGCGGCATCGCACCCGGACTTGCCCGCTGCGGCGTACGCTGTCTACGGCGGGGACTCGCGCCCGCTCGCGCTAAGTTCGACGCCGGCGATGCAGCGCCGCACGCGGTTCAGCCGGTCGCCGTCCATGTCGCAAGACTCGCTCATCGTGAACGAAAAGGGGGCACGCACGGGCAAGCTGGTCATTAGCTCGACGCTGCTCAAGGGGCCCGTTCCCAAACCGTGGCTCACGCAGCCCGCGCGTTACTCCTGGGTGCCGCGCTACCTGTTCCTCCTCATCTGCTCGCTCGGGCTCCTAGGCGGCGCGTTCCAGATCTACTTCGGGCTCAAGAGCGTGCCGAAACTGGGGAACGTGTGTCTGGTGCTGGACGAGCAGTTCGACGGCGACAGTCTCGACACGAGCATCTGGACGCGCGAGGTCGCGCTGGACGGCTGGGGCAACGGCGAGTTCGAATGGTCGACGGATTCGGGGAACAATAGCCGCGTGGAGGACGGGATGCTGTACATCGTGCCCACGCTCACCGAGGACGTCATCGGCCACGACAACGTCTTCGACGGCTACAACTTGACCCTCAACGACTGCACAAGCGGTAACTCGACCACCTGCTGGGTCTACAGCAACGCCACGGCCGGCACCATCATCAACCCCGTACAGAGCGCCAGACTCTCCACCAGACTCAGCAGGAGCGTCAAGTAAGCGCCGGTCACGAGCATAACGAGCTATCTTTAACGCCGCGTTTTCCAGGTACGGCCGTATCGAAGTGCGCGCCCGTCTTCCGCGCGGTGACTGGGTGCGTTCGAGAGCAACGTGCGGATTTTCCCGACTCACGCTCTTTGCTCTTGCTTTCAGCTATGGCCGGCAATCTGGATGATGCCCAAGGACTCGATGTACGGTCCCTGGCCTCGCTCGGGAGAAATCGACGTGCGTCCGACGTCCGTGCGCATCGAGCGTTGGCACTGACTTTCGCTAGATTATCGAGTCGCGCGGGAACGGGCCCTCGTATCCCGCCCAGGGCTCAGACTGGCTGTCCAGCACGCTCCATTGGGGTCCCGCACCGCTTCTAGACGGCTACTGGCGCACTACGGGCTGGTGGAACGATAAGCACTTGACGTTCGACGAGGGGTTCCACACCTACACTCTCGAATGGGACGACAAGTTCCTGTGCGT
>KV426029.1:82635-132619 GCA_001632375.1 Exidia glandulosa HHB12029 | reverse complement strand
ACGCTCTTGGAGTGCAAAACCACCGCCGACACGAACATCGCATGCTTCATTACCAAGTGGGAGAAATGCACGCTATCCAGACACTTTATCGACGCTGAGCGATCCACGTCACTGTGTTACATCGAGCTGCAGCACACGATCACGGACAATGTATCGTGCATTGAAGATAGCGAACTATGGATCGACTGTCCGCCGATGAATGAGAGTCTCCAAAAACAACGAAGAAGCACGGCGGAACTTCGGAGTTTACACTTACTTTGCTTCCGCTACTCAAGACGCGAATTGAAAGCTGCAAAAGCACAACGAGTTCCGCGCGATTGACAGTTAGAAGACGATAATAATATAGCTGCTGCGCAAATGGACAATGAGTACTTGAGCGATTGACTACAGGTCGGAGCCGGAGCGGGCACAGAGGATCCAGCCATGAAGCTGTACATGAAATATCGGCACAAAGAGACTAGGGTAGTAAGAAGATTCCGTTTCCATTCCTTAGATGTACGTCCTTCCAGTTGTAAATGTGTGTCCGGGGAGTGGTGATGATTCGGTCGAACTGGCGGCGCGAGTCATTAGGGCGAGTAAAGAGTCGGGCTGTTCAAGTAACTGTCAGTTCACTGCTAAACGCTCGAAATAGATATACTCACGTCCTCCAGAAGACCCCGAGACGACTGGCGTGTAGGAAAGCTCCCGTCCCGTGGCGGTGATAGGAGCATTGAATCAGGTCGAGGCGCTGTAATTCTTTTCGATGTATACTCCGACACTGAGCGTCGAAGCTTTCTGCCAAACGCGTCCACCATGGGCGAGGCTGCAGCGACAGTCCAGCGAGGACTCGGCTGCGGCGAGAACTGCGCAGGTGCATCGAGCAGCAGACCTGCCGACGGCGGAGGGTGCATGCCGGCGTCCGATGCAGAGCGTGGGCGTCGCATGCGTCCGCTAGTGCCGCTGCCGTTGCTACTTCTGTTGCCAGTTATGTCGTTCATCGTGATGCCGAGGAGCTCCAGCAGTTCTGCCTGCGCAGCCGCCAGTGCACGAGACTCCGGAGAGGGCGACTGGATGGACGAGACGAAGGAGGTCGCGCCGATACTCTGGCTTGCCTTCGCGTTGGCATTGTGGAAGTCCGTCAGCGCTTGTAATGGGCTGGTCGCCAACGGCATGGGCGGGACAGGCGGGACGTCGTCGCTCGAGTCCGGAGAGAACATGCGCGAGCTAGCCACGGACGACGCGCGACTCTTCCTCGCCGAGAGCCGCAAGCTGGCCTTGCTCGCACGCATGCTGGTCTTGCGCGCGGCCGACACACGCGACGACGGGCGCGAGTACACCTCATCCTCCGCGTCGGCATCGTGATCGCACTTGCAATTCGCAGACTGCTTGGCCAACTTCGCTCGCATCTCGTTCAGCTCGCTCTCCACGCTTTCGGCGGTATGCCATGCCTCCTCGCGCTCCGCCTCCAACGTGTTGATGCGTTTCTGCAGCTCGACCGCCTCGCTCGTGACGCGTACGAAGCTCGTGTTAATCTTCCGCAGCGCCATCGACAACGCGCTCGCCTGGTGCACGTCGCGCAACCGGACGATCTGGGCGAGCTGGTCCGACACGTGGAACAGCTCCTCGCTGAGCTGGTCGCACATTGCACATGCATCCATGATCTCGCCCATGTTCCGTGCGACGCCCTGTGCCGTCAGCGGTTCCGTCGAGTTCGGCGACGTCAGCTTGCGCAGGAGGAGCCGCCTCGTGCGGATCTGCTGCTTGAGCCGTCCTCGCAGTTCCTCGCGCTGGCGCGTTAGCGTCTCGATCTCTGTTGGCAGATCAAACTCGACCACATCGGGCTGCAGCAGCCGAATGGACGACGATTCCGCAGAGTGCTTGATGGCGCGAGTAACGATTTCCTGCAATTGCTCGGAAGAGAGTGTCCATCGCGCGGCGTCGTACGTGAGGCCTTTCCAGCGTATCGGTGCAGTGTTGAACTTCGGTGAAGGGGGAAGCGGATTCCGAGCTGCAGTCGACGGCCGCTTTGCATGCGCGCCGCCCTTGCTGCCTGTGCTTGCTTCACGCATAATGCTCGTCGCGCCATTGTCCGTATGAATGCGTGACAAGCCAGTGCGCGGGCCAATAGGCAGCGTCGGCACGCGCGAGCGCGTCTTGTGTACGGGCGTCACCTCGACGGTGAACGTCTGTCCGACAGCCGCGGGGGAGAATGAATGTTCAAAGGAGCGTGGTGTTTCCGGGAATAACGCCTGCGCGTTCGACAGCGAGGCCGGGACGGATCCGGGGTCCTTTTTGAAGGAAAGGTACAGCATGCCAGGCGCGCCTGAGCTCGAGGAGCTGTGCTCGCTTACCGCGCTATGGCCATGCGACGACGACTGGGCGCCAGTCACCGTGTTGACAGTACTAGTCGACGGGGCGCGCTGATGCCCACGTGAATGCTGCGTCGTGCTGGGTGTAGGGGAGATCATGTCCTCCGCCAGGGCCGTATGCGGTACAGACGACGGAACCGGCTGCTTGCCCTTGCCTTTCGAATTCGGCAGTGGTCCACTGTTGAAGTCGGGAGATTCAGGCGTCGAGTCCTGCACGAGCTCGACGCTCTTGCGCTTGACCGATGTACGCTTCGGGGGGTCCTGCAATCGCAGCATGGTGGGTTTCTGATGCTTCATCCGCGGAGAAGGCGAATTTGACGCCGTAGTAGGCGCAGTCGAGCGCGCACCCTGCGCGGACTGCGGGGAAATGCGTGCCTCGGGAAACGGTGACGGAGTTGACATCGAACCGCCCGAACGCGGTGTACCCGCATGCGAGCCGTCAGGTAGGAGGAACTCCCAAACTTGGTCAAGTATCGGGCGATCATCTGCACTGTTGCGCGGCATGCCGAGGATAGTACGCTCGCCTTCGTCCTCCTCCGTCGAGTCCGAGACGAGCGACTCGGCCGATGCACCCGTGGTCAGCGAAGGCAGAGTCTGTAGAGTCTCCTTGGAGGTCGGGTCGGGGCGTAATGCGGCCGCGCTCTCGTCCGGGAACGAGTAGACCGAACCGGCAGATGAGATCTCTGTTATGGCAGATATCCTGCGCTTCGCGCCGTCTGCACCCTGTAGCACCACCGTCGGCATACCTGAAGCAGAGCCGCTGGTGTTGGCGGAACCGTTCGAAGACGGCTGCGATACGCCTTGAGTCTGCGCAAACGATGTGGATCCTGACGCGGCAGATGGGGGTGTCCCGGGTAGGATGGCAGTCGCGGATGCGCTGCGTCGCAAGGTCGGTGCCAGAGACTGGCGGCGCGAGTTTGTGCGAATTGGTCGTGGACCGCGAATGCGCGATGCAGGTGCACCGGGGCCGTACGAGTCGCGAGGAAGCGTCGCAGAATCCATGCGCGTGAGCCCGGCGCCAGTCCAAACGGGCTCGTTTGAACGATCTGCGCTCATCATAAACGCTGAAGCCAGGATTGCGTCATGAGCAGTGCCCGGTGAAGGTGGAGGTGTGGACTCTGGCGGTGGCGGCCCCGCAACAGGCTTGGATGGGGTAGCTGTCGAGGAACCATTGAGCGAAGGCGAACGGTCGCGGTCCACTTGGACCGCCGGGTGATGCAGGGAGCCGTCAGGGATCCTTATGGGCGCGGGAACAGCACCGACGCGGCGCGAGGGGCTCGGAGACTTGGAATCAGTCGAGAACGTAGGAAGGATGGGATCGGACGCGTTGAGCGCGAGACTACTATTGAAGCGCCGGGGCTCCTTGCCGAGCACGGATCCGTTGGCGTTGGGATAACTGCCGACAACGGTGGTGCTGGGCGAGGAGACAACGGTCGACGAGGGCGAAAAGAGTGAATTCGGCGAGAGCACATCCGAGGGCGCCTGGGACTGCACAAGGGATACGCGTTCAGCGGGAAAGGGGTATACCGGGTTCTGGATTTAGACGCACATTGGAGCGTACGGCGACGCTGGGTGCCTTCCTATGGCCGTGAAGAGTGCTCTTTGGCGGGGTCGTCGATGCGGGGGCCATGCCGCCAGGGAACCAGTCTGTGAGTGATGAAGTGCTCGCGCTTGGGTGGAAGCTGAGGTCGAGCCTGGGGTTGGGTTCCGTGGTCGACGAGTTGGACGTCGACGGGCGACGCGAGTCTGGGATGACTGGGGGCGCGCGGTTGGGCATCGGAGGCGCGCTGATGGTAATGACGTCCGGCAAAGGCGGCGGGATGGATGGCACCGGCGGGATGGGATAGTTGCTGCTCGCGTCCGAGCTCGTCGAGCGCGTTGCCCATCGTGGCGAGCGCGGCGAGGTGAAGAACGAGCCTGGCGGTGTGGGCGGTCAGCTGGAGCGCGCTGGATATAGCCAGCTGGACGCACCTGGCGACGGCGGGGTCGTTGGACGCGCTGAGCGGCGGGCCTTTGCCTTCTTCTTGAGGTTGTCTGCGAACGAGAACATGGCGCGCGCTGAGGAGGGCCGTGCAGGACGGGCTGCGGGCACTTGCACTGAGGCCGTTGTCGCGGTCCGAGTTCAAAAGACGGCAAGATTGATTGTTTTGATGGTCGGTAACCTCAGTCGAAAGTTGAAGCCTCTCCATCTCAAAGTCACTCCCTCACAGCTTCCCCACGCCCACATGGCCTTCCAGGCTGGCACTCCAGCCGCTGAGACGGCCAGCCCGAGCCCCCCGCAGGCGATGACGGCCGCTCTCTGCGACTGGCAGTGCGCGAAGTCCCCGCCATCTCGGCGTCGCGCTCTTCTTCCTAGTGTGATCGCGCTGTTCGAGTCCCCGGCAACTAGAGGCCACTGGGAATGCCGCCATGTGCATCCCCAGATCATACGGTCCCAAAACTCGGTAAGACAGTTCTTCTCAGGGCGTAAACATATCAGGAAATCATCAATAGAGTCGGGTGTACCTTATCGGAGGGCTGAGAGAGACTCGTTGTTGCAAGAATGCTGCATAAAGCAGATCGGTGTCATTGCCGCTATGTCCGTGTCGAGTAGAGCCGTGTCAAGCCGACGATTCGGCGCATTCGATCCTCTGACTGCCAGCGATGCGATACTTTTCCACCAGAGGCGCAGAGGACAGTCTGTCCTTCGAGGACGTGCGTGAACACCCCATAACAATGCTCGTAACTCATCCTGCGGCAGACGGTCCTTACAGGTCTCGCTCACAACGGCGGGCTCTTCATCCCAGAGTCCATCCCGCAACTGCCAGCGAACTGGGAGACCGACTGGCCATCGCTCTCGTTCCAGCAGCTCTCCGTTGAGGTCCTCAGCCTCTACATATCGCCGTCAGAGATCTCGCGCGCCGAGCTCACAGATCTTGTATCCAAGTCATACAGCACCTTCCGCCACCCGGAGGTCACGCCGCTCGTCCCGCTCGACGACAACACCTACATACTCGAGCTCTTCCATGGGCCGACGTACGCGTTTAAGGACGTAGCGCTGCAACTGCTAGGCAATTTGTTCGAGTTCTTCCTCGCGAGACGCAATGCTCGGAAGGCTTCGGCCGCACCGCGCGAAAGACTCACCGTACTGGGCGCGACGAGCGGCGACACGGGCAGCGCTGCGATATATGGTCTACGCGGTAAAGCGGACATCGACATCTTCATCCTGCATCCCAAGGGCCGTGTATCGCCCATTCAAGAGGCGCAGATGACCACCGTGCCCGATGCGAACGTGCATAACCTTGCCGTCAAGGGCACGTTCGACGACTGCCAGGTGCGTCTGCGCCCTCCTCCTCCTCGTTAAGATACTTACACGGATTATAGGACATAGTGAAGCAACTCTTCGCTGACCGCGCATTCAACGACGCGCACAGACTCGGCGCAATCAACTCGATCAACTGGGCACGCATCCTCGCGCAAATGGTGTACTACTTCCTCTCCTACTTCGCCGCGCGCAAGCAACTGCCCGCAGACAGCTCGCTACAACTGCAATACGTCGTACCGACTGGCAACTTCGGCGACATCCTCGCGGGGTACTACGCGCGCCGCATGGGTCTGCCCGTCGCGCGTCTCGCCATCGCGACCAACTCGAACGACATCCTCGCGCGTTTCTGGGCTACGGGCCGCTACGAAAAGGTCGCTGCACCGACTTCGACTGACGCGCCGAACGTCGCGCCGACGGAGGGTGCGAGCGATGGGAAGCAGGCGACACAGGACGCGAGCGGTGTCAAAGAGACGCTGAGTCCTGCGATGGACATCCTCGTCTCCAGCAACTTTGAGAGGTTGTTGTGGTACCTGGCCTTTGAGGCACGCGGAGGCGATGTCCATGCTGCGTGTACAGATGTCAAGGGCTGGATGGACGGTGTCAAGAAGGACGGAAGGGCGGTCGTGCCTACTTCGGTTCTGGAGCTTGCGCGGAGAGACTTTGTGGCAGAACGCGTGTCGGACGAGCAGGTATGACCTCACAATCTGACTAGTACTGTGGGCGGGATGACATTGATTCACGCGCACAGACAACCGAAACCATCGCATCGGTGTATGCTAGTGCAAAGTACGTCGCGGACCCTCACACGGCCGTTGCGCTGGCAGCAGCAAAACGCATAGCGTAAGACGTCTCCGCATCTCTAGATTACACTGCACTAACCTGCGCCACAGGTCGAAGGGTGTACGGCAAATCGTGCTCTCCACAGCACATCCAGCCAAATTCTCAGACGCGGTGACACAAGCCCTGAGCAACGTCTCATCATTCGACTTCGAGCGTGACGTCCTGCCCGACGAGTTCAAGGGACTCCTTGAGAAGCCGCGGCGCGTGGTCGACATCGCAGCGCCGGACGGAGAGCTCGTCAAGAGTGCGATCGTGCAAGCACTCGCCGCGAAGGAAAAGGACGCCCATAGCGTTGCAGCTGCCGCGAGCGTTTGAAAATGACCGTGTAGAGGAGATGTAAAAGTAGACGTAAAGATATGACAATGCTGATATTTTGGTCTTAATCTACGGGGAGCTGCGTCGAGGTCGACGGCGGGATGATGAATTGCGGGAGGTAAGTCACGATGAGACCACTGATAGCAAACCTGGTATGAAGTGTATCAGTGAAGAGGTCGATTGGGGAGCGCGTGAACGGGACATACAAGACGCTGTTGAGCGCGCTGCCGCCGTCTTTGGTGCGCAGCGGCTGCTGGTTGACGAGCGCTACGAGAGTGACCAGCAGCGCCGGCCACGCTGTGAGCAGTTGTCAGAGCGGCGTACTTAATCATGAGGATGACTATGCACACCGAGGTAGCGGTTGCGGGTGACCATGACCATACCGCTCATGAGCATCGTCATTGCGCCAAACGCATCTGCTAACAGTGAGCATTGGGCGTTCCGCATCCACAACGGCGCGCGCACCTGTAGCCATTGTCCACGTTCTCGGCGTGGAGAGCGGGACCTCTAAGCTCGCGTCGCGCGGGTCGTTTCCAGACATGGCAATTCAAGTGAGAAGTTCGGCCGCCTCCGCACTTTTCTCCATGCCAGACATCGCAGTCGGCAACCAGGTCTTCGACGTCGTCTTCCACCCAAACGAAGACATCGTCCTCGCCGGTCTGCTCACAGGAGAGATCAAAGCGTTCTCATACAACGACGATGGCGAGCACGAGGCCAAGTGGGACTTGCGGCCTACAAAACGGTCCTGTCGCGGTCTCGCATTCAGCTACGACGGCGACCGCGTATACTCTGTGTCCAAGGACAGGACTTTACAGTGCGCAATTCATGGTATTTGTAGTGTTCGCGACGCTGACAGTGTCGTCGCGCAGTGTAATTGACAGCGCGCAAGGGAGCATATTGGAAACCAAGCTCGCAGCGCACGAGTGAGGTGCATTCTCCTCGACACTCCAACCTCGCCGCGCTCATGCCTTCGTCTTGGCTAGCTCGCCCATAAATCGCGTAGCAATGGCCATGCCACATATGCTCGCCACGGGAGACGACGAGGGTGTAATAAAGGTGTGTGTTCAACATTCTCCTTCCCGTTCTCGAGCTTAGGAAGGCTGTATAGCTCTGGGATACGAGAAATATGAGCGAAGTGCGCGCGTATAAGCAGCATTTCGACTTCATCTCGGACTTCTTGTGGCTCGAAGACAAAAAGCATCTCGTTGCAACGAGGTACGTCCTCCGAACCGCAGGCATTTCATTGCCGGGTACTCATGTATCCTCAGTGGAGACGGTACACTATCCGTCATGGACGTCCGCGCCAGTAAAACGGAGCCGTTCGCACATTCAGAAGACCAAGAGGACGAACTGCTTTCCATCGTCCCAATAAAAGGGTGCGTCGCGATCCCTCATACGCACTCTATGACCTATCTAAACAACACTTGCATGATAGGGACCAAAAAGTCGTCGTCGGTACTCAGCTCGGCGTAATCTCAATCTTCAACCGCAAATCCGGCTGGGGCGACTGCGTCGACCGTTTCCCTGGCCACCCGCAGAGCATCGACGCGCTTGCAGCGCTTACGCAAGACGTGATCCTCACGGGCTCCTCAGACGGGCTCGTTCGCGCCGTGCAGATACTCCCCTCGAAATTCCTCGGCGCCGTCGCTGACCACGGCGAGTTCCCTGTCGAACGACTGGCGCTGGATAGACGGAAGAAGTGGCTTGCGAGCGCCAGTCATGACGAGCTACTCAAGCTTACTGATGTGCAAGACGCGCTGGAGGAGTCTGACGACGAGGGAGAAAAGGACGCGGAATCGCGGGACGACGACGAGGATCAGGAAGATGACGAGGCAGACACTACAGCAGCACCAGTACCCGCGCCCGCGCCACCACAGGAGGATAGTGACGCCGACTCTGACGAGCCTGCAGAGAAGCGGAAGAAGAGAAAGAAGAAGAGCAAGGACAAGGACGGCTCGCGCAAGAAAGCCAACACCGCTGTAGATGGCGCTTTCTTCGACGAACTCTGACGACATATCCTTCGTGTTACTTCGCTCTCCAGTTTTGCACGTTCGTGTTTGCTTTAAATTACATGCTTTCTGATTGGTTTCGGGTACAAGGAAATGCTTCGTTACAGTCGTTCAAATCGGGAGTGCAAGGATGTCGACGCCCTGCTGGATCTCGGTCTTGCTCGGGAACTTGTACGCCCGTAGAAGCTCAGCCGCCTTGATCATAACGGCTACAAGACGCGATGGGTCAGCCATAGCAGAAGGCAAGTATGAGCAAGACGTACGGTCCGTGCCGATGGTTGCAACCGCGACTATCTTGTCGCCCTTCGCGTAGTATGCAATGAACTTGTCGTCCGGTGCACCGTCCGGCTTGATGATGACCTCGTCGAAGCCCGTTGCCGGATGACCGCAGTACCGCACCTGCTGGCCCAGCGCGCTCCAAAACACTGGGATGAACTCCACAGGCGTGTTACCCGCATTGCTGGACGGCCCGGCAAGCAGACGACCGACCGCGCGACCGGCATTGAGGGCAACGTTCCAGTGCTCGATGCGTACCGGTGCGTCGTCGAGGAATACGTACGGGTACTTGGCGATGTCGCCGACCGCGTACGCGTTGGGCACGCCCTTGACGGCGAAGTTCTTGTCGACCACGAGCGATCCGTCCTTCTCGAGCTGCCAGCCGCTGTTCTTCAGGTATGTCGTCTCTGGTGCAACGCCAACGCCGAGGATGACGACCTCTGCAGGGATAATCTCGCCGTCCTTCAACTTGATACCGCCCACCTTGCCGGGTGCGACGACTTCAACAGCGTTGGCGACGACAGAGGTGAGCAATTACAGACACTCACGACTCGACACGGCATCTTCAACATTGGCGGAGAGCTTGAACTTGATGCCGGCCTTCTCGAGGATGCGGCGAGCCTTGTTACCGACTTCGACGCCGAGTACGCGCTCCCTGTATGCTACTCAGCACAATCGCTGGAGGTACTCAAGCCACTCACAAGGGGGCCGACTCCATGCCAATGACAGTGACGTCGTGGTTCTTCGACAGCGCGTTGGCGACCTCCAAGCCGATGAAGGAGCTGCCGATGACAACGACCTGCTTCTTGCCGCCGGACGTAGCATCGACAATGTTCTTCGCAGTCGAGACACCACGGAGAGTGAAGACATTGCCGAGGCCCTTGAAGCCGGGCATGGGGAGCTCGCGCGGGGTTCCTCCAGTCGCGAGGACGATGTTGGTGTAGCTCCAAGTCTTGCCGTCCGAGGTCGTCACGGTGCGTTTCTCGTGGTCGATCTTCGTAACCTCCGTACCAGTCTGGAAATCGACGTGGAGTTCGTTCTTGAGGAACTCCTCCGTGCGCCAAGCAAGTTTCGATATATCCGTCAAAAGCGCCTTGCTCAGTTTCGTGCTGTAACGCGCTTAGCTTTTAAACTTTGTATCGTGGCGCGCGTAAATACCGGTCGATCGGCGGATACGCCTCCTTGCTGAGCACAGTTATCTTGCCCTTGAAGCCTCCCTCACGCAAACCCTCGACGGCGCCGAGGCCGCCAGCACCGCCGCCGACGACGAGAACGTGGTCGTTCGGGGTGATCGCGTCCGCGACCGCGGCCGACTTTGGCAGACGGCGGCCAGCCTTGAGCGCTGCCTCCTCAGCCTCGATGTACACGCCGCCGTCCTTGTGCGTGCACTTGAACGGGACGAGCGGGTCGAGGGCCGGCGCGTCCTCTATATCGCCCGTGCTCGTGTTGAAGCAGGCGCCGTGCCACGGGCAAGTTATGCGGCCGTCGCTGGTGAGTACGCCCTGTGTGAAGCCGTCAGCGTCGAATCTAGCCGCATACATCGACGTGCCTTGACGAGGGGAGCGCCATAGTGGGTGCACCGCGGCGAGATAGCTTTGAGATCGCCCTTGACATTGACGAGGAGGACCTTGCAGTCCTTGACGCCCTCGACCTCAGCCTCGACCTTGGAGCCGGGCTTCTCAACCTCGACCGGGTTGTACTTGAGCTTGTACTGCTGCGGGGCCATCGTGTAGGTGCTGGTATGGAACAGAGAGCGTTGTGGGCGGACTATGGTCTGGAGGCTGCGTCGTATCGGTGACCAACCAATCATGTGTGTCATAATTCACCATCGCGGCTTCGGCTCGTTTCCCACGGCCGGTTCACCCCGGCAGAACAACGGCCGACTGAGCTTGCACAAAGCATGCAGGCCCTCACTACTACCGGGAATCGATGCGGCCCGATGGCTGCGTAGCGCACAGACCTGTGTCTTGACGAGTTATGCCAGTATTCAACTCCTGCTCGACGAACTATTCACAACCTCGAGGGTCCACGATAGGGGCTTATCTATCAATTCGAGGCAAATGCTTTGTCGTCCACAGCGCTCGAAAGCTCATCCATCACTTTTTCATTGAACCTCGTAACGGAAATACAACATGATCGCCGCAACCTGACCTTGTGGCTATACCCCCTACAGCATCGTTCTCGCCGCGGAGGACCCGTCATGGGACACTTCCTTCGTCATGATGGGCACCTGGTGCGCCTGTGTCGTGGGCAATACAGCCGGCTGGGTCGATCCGCGGCGAACCAAGCGCAGTCCGAGGAGCGCCGCAAGAAGGATGACGAGGGCAGCCACGCCCAAAGTAACCATCGCGCCGACGACGCCTGCAACTGCGGGCTTCATGCCAGTCGCATTGAACGACGCAGTCGTCACATTCTGCTGGGCCATGGGACAGAACGGCTGCGCGGTCGAGTTGGTGTGGCATGCCGTGCACCACTGCGAGGCGGTGACGATCTGGTTCCCTCCGATCTTGCTCTGGAAGTCGGCCCATGACATGAGCTCATTCCCAGTGCCAAGAAGCGGGAACGGCGTAAGAGGGGCGGTGGGTGCAGATCCGTTTCTGAAGAGGAAGCGGATGGAGACGTCGTCCGGAGACGGCAGGGAGTCCGTCACCGAAGCATTCGTGACAGCCTCGAAGGCGATCGTGCTGGCGTAGTCGGGCAGACCGATCCAGTCGCCGCTCAGCTTCTGAAGTCCAGCCACACCAAAGAACGCTTGGAACGTGATGTAGCTGCCTACGAGCAAGGAGAACTTGGTGCTGGACGGCGCCGTGATAGTCTGGTTAAGCTGAGCGATGACCTTGCCGATGAACGGCTGGGCGGGCAGCGAACGCTCAGGCTGAGACTCGTTGAAGGCGAGCGCCCACTCGTGGGCATCTGCGAGCGTGCGAAGCTGGAACAGCTGGTCCGGAGTGACGTTCGCGCGGATCGTCTCGTTGTGTACGAAGCCGACATTAAGGTAGTCGAAGATGCTGTACGCCATGCTAAAGCCGATGTCGCTGTCCTTGAACAGACCGCTAAGGAGCGGCGCGAAGCTCTGGTAGAACGACTGCGTCGACGCGGTCAGCGCCTTGAAGTCAGCGCTCTGCGGGTAGGTCTTGGCAGCGTTCAGATACGTCGGGCACGCGACGTCGCCTTTCAGCCATATGCTCTCTGGCGCGTCCGCGTTCTCGCCGTGCAGTGTCAAGTAATTGTAACCGAACGGTGGCTGAACGGTAGAGCCATTGGTAAGAAGCTCCGGAGTGGACTCTTGGGGGCGAGGCGGGTACAAGCCCTGGAGGAACGCGTAGCCAGTGCTGTACAGGGTCTGCTCGTCGGGCGTGAAGGCAGCCACCTGGTTAGGGTTCGGGTTCGGCGTCGAGATGTTGAAGATCTGTTTTGGAGCGCCGTCGGCGATGTACGTTGAGTGGTAGAACGTTCCAGACTGCTGCACTTGGTTCAGTCCGAGCGTCGTGAGGTGCGTCGGGTTGAAGAGCTTGCTGCTACCTGTCGAGGCGTATCAGGCCGAATCCGTCAAGAGATTAGATCGTGCAAGATGCTCACGATCTCCATGACGGGTGAACACGACGACGCCGAGCACAGTCTCTGCGGCCACGCAGTGCGCTGCGAGAAGGAGCAAGAGTGGGGCGAACATCATCTGCATGCACACGCGGGACAGGTTGCCCATGCCGTACTTTATATACTCGAAGCTGACTCGATTGCCGCCGTAGACCTTCGGAGGGTGACGCCGACAACATGTCCATCTAGTCAACGCAAGACGGCTGTTTACTGCACCAGGACCGCCTAGGGACCGACTTGAGGCAGCAGAAGGTCATCTGTATGCGCTCCATGTGCTTGGCGTCGTTTGGGACAGCTACGACTTGCACGGAAGTCGATGCAAACCGGGTCGTGTGCAAAGTTCGAAGCACTCGGCGGCACCGCATGCGTTTGCACGACGGCCCGAATAGCGCGCCTGTTCCCAATAGTGACCAGAGCCCTGCAGATCCGGTAGTGGCGCTGTGGCACATTGAGAGCGAAGCACAGCACCACACTGACAGTGGGCCCAAAAGGGTACAATACGATCCACGCATCCATTGCGCAAGTTGTACACAGTTCTAAAGTTACAGGGGGTAGGAGTGTGGCAGAAGAAAGCAAGAAAGCGAGCGTGAGGTGCAACAGGCGTTACACGGAGATACAGCACAAGAGAAAACGTACATTAGCCGGCAAGTCGTATAGCATAAGTCGTGGAAAAGTCCTGAAGCTCTTTCATTGAGCAGAAACGTCCCATGGTGCGGGTTGTCTGAATGCCTCGTCGAGGTTGGCATCGGCGCGCGCATCGGTAAGCCGTGCGTTCTGGTCCATGCCCATACGATTGCGGCATCGGACGAGCCGCAACTTCGTCCTCGTGATCCCTATCGAGGAGATGAGCATTTCGCGGACGAAAGAGTCATGCAGACACGTACAGTCAGTAATTGTCTTACGATCTTGCTCCATGAAGGGCTTGCCGCCCTCGAGCATGTCGTCGCGGAGAGCATAAAGACACCATAAAGACTCCTCGTACAACTTCTCGCACTCGTCCGGAGTCTCGGCTTTATCAAGCAGTTCCTTGCGAGCAGCCTCACGAGACTGTACACGCCATCAGTTGTGGTCGAAATCGTGCGGCGAAAGAACGGACCAGTTCTAGCGCATGAGTGTACGTGAGCTGTTCAATCCATTGCATGGTCACCGCCTGCTCATGCGGCAACCATTGTTGGATGAGCGCTGCCCGCTCGTGGCTCTTGATGAAGCTATTCTTGAACCACTTCAACGCTGTATCCCATTAGCTCTGCGTTACATCGTATAAAGGTTGTGCGTGCTAACCTGCATCGAAGCCAGATCCGGCAAGCTGCCCTTGCGGAAGTTGCTCGTGGTACTCCTTTAGTTGGTCGAGTGCGCGTTGCGAAAACTGCATCAGGAGCATGTAAACAGCAATGGCCGTCGCCGACTTGTCCTCGCCGTAGCTCGTGCGCCGTCTCAAAAGAGGCGACCTGGAAGGATCGACGTTCGGGTCTGCCCACAAGTTAGTCAGTATCCAGAGGGAATAGAACAATACGAACTTCGTGCGAGATACAGTGCGTCGAACAGACTATCCGCCCATTTCCCGAGGACATGCGTCTTCTGCGCGAGGTCTTCCAGATTGGCGAAGAGCGCGTTCTCAGCTTCATCGGCAGCGGTCGGCTTGCGAGTCAAAGACTCTGGCATGGACCGGCCTTCTATCGGTGACGATGGGGCAGAGGTCGCTCGGGCGTGCGAGGACGGAGAGCGGCGCAACCCGCCGCTGGTATCACTCTCGACGCTGGACGGGCTGCCACCTGACGGTTGACCGCCAGCGCTTGTGCCGAACAACTTCTTGGAGGCGATGTTGAGGGCCTTGGCGAGCGCGTTAGAAGCCATGCGCGTCGGGGTATACGCCAAGCCTGGGAGACGTCAGACGCGCGAGTAACACTCTGGAGACAACGGCATACCTTGAGCATAGCCATATTGTCCAGGCGGAGGGAAGGTCGGTGGTGGGGCAAGCTCAATATTCCTGCTCGCAGGGGAATTGGGAGCTGAAGCGCGACGCTCGGACGGCGATCCAGGAGGATATGCGACAGGTTGCGCTCTCGACGAGCCTTGCCGCAGGAGCGGTTGGTTCTGTCGCGTGTTGATCTCTGTGGCACTGTAAGCAGCGAAGCGACACATGTTCGACATGCAGCGCATACCGTCAACTTTGCGATTGAACTCGACCGCGTTCGTATCAATGAAAACATAATCGCGCGTTGTCTCGCCCATAGAGGTTGTCATATTGGCGAGATTAGTGCCTTCCACCACGTCCTGAGCAGGCAAAAACGCCGAGGGCTTCGTGCGCGGCGACGCACGCAAGGGGGATGTGGTGATGTTCCCAATAGCTCGCGGGGAGGAACCCGTCGGTGCACTAAGAGGACTGCGCGTTGGCCTTGAAGGCGTCAGCGGCCAACTCGTGTTTAGTTTTGGGCACTCACGGAGAGCTCGGGGGCGTTTCTGCACGGTCTGCAGATACGTCGGCTCCAAGGTCCGTGTGAGCCTTGTGCGTCCGCCCACGGAAGTCAAATGGACTGGGAGGAAAGATCGCCTTCGGGTCGAGAACCTCCTTGGGAATTACACGATGAGAAGGGGGAATGTCAGGTACACGGGAAGGGGATGGTAAAGGTAATGGTGGTGTGGGCATAGGTGTCGGAATATTGGAGACTCGGGCTTCGGGGCGGGCTTGTACATCTTTAGCGGTTGCTGTTCCAAGCTGACCCTCCTTGACAGTGGGCAGCGTGGTGGTGGTTGGTGAACGAGAAGTAGAAGGCGGTGGCGCGATGTCGGACACCGACGTTGCTGTGGAATCGACCTTGCTGCTTGACCGTCGGGTAGACAAGCGCGTCTTCGAGTTCGCGATGGCCTTGCTTGCGAAGAACTGCTCGTAGGTGGCCCGCTCCACCGGGTGCCGTTTGAGCAGACTGCGAATGAGCTCTTTGATGTCTGCAGGCACTGGCTTGATGGGATTTCCAGTGACCGGGTCTACCTGCGGCGAGGACGGATCTTCGTCTGGAAACTTCACGTTCGACCGTGCGTGCTCGATACGCCGCAGCAGTTCCATATGGTTCTGCGCACGGAATGGCGGCTTTCCAACGGACATCTCGTACAGCACCGCGCCGACAGACCATAAATCGGCTTTGGCGTCGTACTTCTCGTAACGGAGGATCTCTGGCGCCATGTATAATCTAGAGAGGCCGTAGATTAGTGAAGGCATTTGGAAGGTACGATAAGGCATACGGAGAACCGCAGAGCGTTTCCGCCATCATCGCGTTAGGTAGACTGCGTGCGAAACCGAAGTCTGCGACCTTCAAGATTGGCACGCCCACAGGATGACTGCCTTTCGCTTTGTCGCTCTCGCTTTGCGGAGTAAGCAAAAGATTCTTGTAAGAGTGTTAGGGCGTGTTATCTAATGGGCGGTGAGAATGTACCTGAGGCTTAAGATCGCGATGTATGAGGTCGGCTTGACGCAAGAACTTGAGCGCTCGCGCTATACGCCCCGTCAACATGTCGTACGTGTGCAAGACAACATACACACCTAGCTGGCGAAGAAAGCTGCGGACAACGACTTCATCTAATCCGCCTATGCGGGGATGGGGATAGTATATCGGCGCCTGGCCAGGAGCGGGGATGTACTCGAGCCCCTCGACGCGGCCCCGTCGCTTGATGTAATTAGACAGGTCTCCACCTGCACAGTATTCCATAACGAGATAGATATTTCTGGGCCGCTCCTGCGATAGAAGAATACGGTCAATGGCGTGTCCGCGGGCTATGGCATGCGGCGCGCACGATGATCTGAACGAGGCGCGTGATATGCTTGTGGTTGAGCCTCTTGAGGATCTTGATCTCGGTCTGCAAGTTCTCCAGGAGCTTTGCGCTGAGCAGCTTGCGCGATACGGTCTTGACTGCGACCTGCTCGCGCGTTTCCTGGAGCACGCGTAAGTACAACGACCCTGGAGCTTGACAACCGACGACGCACGCTGTGGTAGCCTCTGTAGACCGTGGCAAACGAGCCCTTGCCTATCTCGTTGGCGACGACGTAGGGCGCGAGGTCGTCGTCTGCGGGCGCGCTCGCGGTGGCTGCTGGCGCTCCGGGCGGCATGGTAGAGATTGTGGGGTGGTTGTCGCGGTCAAGGTGTGCTCGCGGAGTTCCAGCTCACAGCCGAGCTCTCGGGGATGGATGACACAGGCCGTGCTGCCAAGTCACGCTGTGGCGGGAACGCGTTCGAAGCAGAGCGGCACTCTCCAACCCAATCTGAGCCCGGCGCGGACGCCGGTTGCTGAGGTAAGCGCCCGTCTCCCGCTCAGCATACTGGGACTACCCGTCTTGCGCGCTTCAGCGCCTCTGCAGTGCATGACGCACATGAGACACTTACCCCAGACATAGTCTCAATATGCCAGGTACTTGAGCAGGCCCTCAAGCGAGGAACCTGGAGCATCAACTAAACCGGAACTCCCGAGTCTTGCACACCCTCAACAGTGGTACTTGACTCTACTAAGGAGTTCCAATGAGACTGTTATGTCTACTGTAACTAGGTGGGTTCGCAGCTGAATCTGTATTGCAACTGATTCAAGTTCGCGAGTTGCTCAGAGCATCAATCAGGTTCCCCAGTACCACGCCACGTCCCTAGACTCCTATATCTTTGGAAAATTGTCTTAGAGCCCTTCTTAACTTGTTCTACTGCGGTGGCTCGCATATTAACCACTGGCAGCGTTGCACAAATCTAAAAGCACGCCTGCAAAGTATATCCATGGCCTGTACCTTGCCCTCAGCAGATTTGCGCGCTCTAATGAGGTCTCGTGCCACTCTAAGAGCTTTCTTTGAACTGAGAGTGAAGGGATTGGTAAGGAGTCGGGGGCGGTACTACGAACTCCAGTGTTGCCGACTCGGAGCCTCAAGCCTCAGAGGTCGAACTCAAATTCGTGGGCTTATGTCCGCGAATAAGATAATTGCATGAGTTCTCAATCTCATTTTCAACAACCTTGGAACAGGAGACTACGTCGTCTTCGGTGCGGCTGCATATGAGACGTAATGGACCTGTAATCCCCGCACCTCGTGCAGACTCGTGGGGAGCACGCTGACGACGAGAAATATAACTTCGCACCCTTACAAGAACATCCGTCGGCCGACGCCACAGCGCAGCAGACGCATGGTCTCCTTCGAAGCTGCCTTCACAAGCGGGTGGCTGGTGAGTCGGTGACTCGGCGGGGTGGCTATGACGTTCTTTCGCCGTATGCGCACATTGACAGTACTCCGCGAAATTCCCTCGCACTTGCCCACACCGGAGCGGATCCTCATCGTAAGATCGAGCTCACAACTTCTTACAGCCCGCCCTCGAGGCACAAGGTCCTAGGTGTTATGGGGTCTACTTACTCGCTCCCCAGAAGTACGACGTCTGGGACACGCCGGAGCCGCTTCCAAAGCGGGACAAAGGGGCTCGCTGTTGCTCGATGTCTGCACGCGTTTGCACTCCCTTCATTTCGTGAGTCAAGGATCACCGCCGTGCGCCAATCTGCCGGAGTCGACCTTCCAAATCGGATGCTGTAGATAACATCTGACAATCACCTCCGCCAAGCTGTAAGGGGTACTCCCTCGACGGATTATGATTCAAGAGTCATAGTAGGAACTTGCTCTATAGGTGTGATGGTCTCAGCGGAAAGAGAGGCATATACATGAAAGCTGCCATCGAGATCTCGTCGCCGCAAATGCAGCCGCGGGACCAGATCTGCGGTCCCTCCGTTCCGCCCCGAGGCACAACCGCGCGTCACTGCCAGATTGAGATTTTACCGTGCACGGAGCGAGTGGGCGTGTAGCAAACGCTCAGGCGCCTCACTCCCCGCAGGTGTGCTGCTGACTCCGCTGTTCGCGAAACATGGACACACACATGGTTGCGTTGACACCACGAGCGGGTTGCCAGCTCGTGGAGCACTTCGTTGACTGTCAAAACGCCGGGTTGGACTTTCGCTCATCGACGACGTGAAGCCCGGATCGCTGATCGACTGTCGATCCTGTTCGTGTACTCCAGATACTCAGAGATTGAGCTGGTGGCCGATTTGTATATCCAAAGCAATAGTCTCCACCTTGCCGGGACCCACTTCCCATTACCGGCGGATCGAGGTTCCTGCATGGCTTCCCTCGCTTCTCACAAGGTCTCACAACTTCTCGGCGATTGAGGGCGACTACGAATTATCCCAGGCCCCTCAATCAAAGGATCGAGGGCACATCTTGAACTGCTACGTCGTTTCCGCCCTTTTGACTGTGCCTGGTCATCCGCAGTGAGAACGCGAGACCCCCCTCCCAGCTTACGCAGAGGATTCTGGCACTTCAACTCACGAGGATTGTGGGAGACACACAATGAGTTTTTCACTGTAAGGGCATCTGGGGTTACTACAAAGCACGACTGCCACTGTACAACAATATTTCCTACAGCCGATCCCGCTGTTGAGCGCGCAGCGGGGTCCAGGTTCATATCGATACAGGCGCGAAGAACGAATGTCGTGAAGTCGAAGTCGAAGGCTAGTACAAATCGCGAGTCAATGGGTAGTTGCGAAATCGAAGGTTTGAGCGTCCGAAGGAGATTGTGGCGGGCTGCTCGGAGGACGAGCATCGTCCCTGTCCTCGTTCGTAGGAGTCGAAGGAGTCTTCGAAACGAGCGGTTAATACGAAAGAGTCTGCCCGTCACTGAGAGCTCACGGTTGGGGAAAGAGGTGGACTGGAGGGCTGATGAACGAAAGCGTCGACGTGCAGAAAACCCGGCTCGAAGGTAGGCTCGGGTTCTTGACCGGACACGACCCTCCACCACTCGATCTCCCCCAGAATACGGCGCGGCTGCGAAGATGGATTGATTCGCGCTGGCCGAACAAGTCGATACAGCGAGGGCTGCTGGCGGTGAGCGTGCGGAACGTGTCTGGACGGTCCAGTGGAAGCCCCGGTGTGGTTGGCGGACATAGCGAGGCGAAGAGGAAGAGGACTATGGCGAAGGAGAGGGAGGAAGGCGGAAAGGAGAAAGGGGGAGATTGAAAGTAAAGCCACGGGCATCTTTTGTATCTGCCGGCGAGGCGGATCGTGTAACCTTATCGAGAGGATTAAACACGGCGCTCGCCATGATGACCCGAACTCATGCCGTCCGGTGTGGCTGACGTGCAGGGCGGCTAGGCCAAGCGACGCGTCACACGAGAACATCCATCTGCTCGACAAATCCTGTGACCGCAAGATGCTGCATCGTCTGTTAGCTGGGCTTGCCGGAAATGAACAGAAAGGTCGGATCGCGGAGACGCCCGGCAGGCCGATGCAAAATAGGTCCCGCGATTACCTAAAACAGAACAATGGGAAAGCGCATCCCCCATCGTTCATGGTTTATCGTAGGCTCAGATCCAGCTGAGAAGTACGCTGCTACGGTTACCCAGGGCAGGGAAGTCGCGATCGGCTGCTCCCCGGTTGCAATGATGGTACTCCCGACCAGCGAGCTCCAGAAATGGACTGTTCGTAGGCTGCACACCACATGAGGGTGTACGAGATGGAAGTCAAGTCATTCTGAGCCTGCAAAGCCACGACGCGGATCCGTACTTCAACCCAGAGCAACGGGCACTCTCTCTTTAGAGGTCGTCAATTGAGAAGGAGAAGTCTGAGCTTTCAGGGTGGGAAAGCTTTTCCGGAAAGCAGATTAGGCTCTCAGTGCGCATGTGCCGCGTGCAGAGAGAGTAATTCCGAGGCAAAGCAAGTGACTGTCGCTGTAATCGAAGTAGTACAGCCTCAAGCAGGGTAATATGCTGAAGGCATAGCGAGAGACCATGATCGAGCTCATGTTGCTGCTGTAGGCTGACTCTGAGCAAGAATCAGACGTTGAATCGGTTGTCGAACATCAGAACAGCAGACGAGGATGACAGGACGGATCCAGCAATAATGCGGTGTCAAACTGTGAACCCTGTAAGCTGGAGAAGTTCTACGTAGTGGACCTTTACCCGCAACGACGCCGCTCGCACCCTCGGAAGAGCAAACAGAAACGGAACAAAGGGGGAAGCATGCGGCGCCACTTGCGCGATGGACAGAGGCCAGAGCCTGCGGAAGTAATTCGTTCGTCCGTTTCCTCCGCAACGTGGTCCCGCCACCATCTGAGCTCCGTTCAGCAGCCCGCAAGTTTCCCGCTGAGTGGCGCAAGTTGCAAGTCAGGCAAAGTCTAGAATGCAAGTGTGCATCAAGCAGAAGACCTAGCCCATCATCAAGCTACACCCCCTCAAGTTATCGGTCGTTGCAGGGTCCGCGGTGGATGGAGCGATGAAGATGCACCCAAGCCCTAGACCAGCAAACAAGAAGAGCCCGTGAAGATGGTCCCAGCACGATTATGAGCGAGAAGCGGCGCGTAAGCGGCGCGTGCGCGATCGTGAGGCTCTCGAATGCTGCACGATGCCGACGCCCTGCAGGCCCGAGTGTCTACGGCGATTAGCTGCTACGGTCCACCAACTTGATCAGAGAACGTCAAAGCCTATCTGTACACCCTTGGGTCCCCGGCGCCTTGAGCGTAAGGTCGAAGAAGACTGTCGACACGGGGATTGATCCTAAAGACCAAGTCGACAAACGATGAATCCTGACCGAAGTCTGAACAAGGACAACTACCTTGGACCTTGGTGTACGGACCTTCGCGCGACTTTCTATTATTCGACGTGCGGCTTGGGCACTCTGGCTTCGTGGACTTGTCGCGTTCCGTTGCCACCCGCTTCGAGTCGCTCAGCCACATCTGTGCCATGACTGTGCGATTGTGAGCGTTACGAGTCGCCTCTGCTGTGGTCGTGTGCGATATTCCTTCCTGCGTCTGTCGTCGTGCTGCTAGTCGGTGGTGGTCGAAAGAGCGCCGCGGCCCGGTTCAAGGGGTGGCGTCCGCTGATAGCGCGATACACGGCTGGAATGAAGAAACGGCTCGACTACGGAATTCGGATTCCCACTCCCAGGGCTTCTCTGTCCACGTGTCTTCTTGGGAAATTTCTCAGACTATGCCCTAACGAAGGTTGGCCATTGTGTCCTGCTCGATTGATCATTTTAGCCACGGGAAGCCGTCTATTGTCCTCCGCTATTCGAACATCCTACTCCATACCTCAGCACGCTCTGAGTAACCTCAGTCCCAAACTGCCTGCCTATCGGTGTCGGAGCTTCGTCTTCATGTTGGGTGTGGTTGTGGCAAGAGCGGCTATTGCTCTGCGCCGATAGTATGCGCCGTTCGAACGCACTGGCAGAGCGCTTCCTATCTGTTGTCGATCTCAGGGAAGGCAGCCGAGCAACGTCCCTCAGGCAGTCTTCGTGCCTCTCTGAACTAGGCTCGATTGTTCCTTGATATTGTCAGCTCGAACTGTCCAACCGACTCCTTACCGACGACACAGTCGCACCCGCAATCGGATCCGTCGCACCCGCTCGTTGCACACGTATTCGCAGCTACTGGCACGTCTGCATAGGATTCTTCGGGCGCCCAACTCTCGCAGTACATGCGCCCATGATTATATTGACTCCTGCACACATGTTTAGGTGGAATCATGTGTCTCGGGTGTGAGTGTCTCACTCTTTCGCGGTGTGTGGCAGCGTTCTGCGCCTAACGAACTTACGCCTTGTTTTCCACACACAGTAACCAACATCTCCGCATTGTGAGGATTCCTGCGCGTGGCGACACCTGATCTCACTCGCCCGCGACCGTACTGAACGAGAGCATTGAATGATATCCAGCGAGTCGACGACGATCATGAATCTCTAGCAATGCCTACAGTAATCCCGCCTCCGGTGTGATCTCCCCATGCGCCCGCCGGGGAGCCTCGAGGGTTGAGCGCGCTATAACATCGCTCCCACGCCCATCGTGTCAAAGCCAGAGCGTCTGAATCTGACAGATCTTTCCGCACATGCAACTCTAGCGCGGCGACAAGTTGTGCTTGTCCGAGTGACGTTAAATGCGACGACTGTGCCAGAGAATTCGCCGACCCAACTTTGCTCGGCGGTGTGAGCTGCCAAATATGTGGTGGTGGCAGGTGAACAACTTGTGGGTGCCGCTCAAGCTGACAACAAGATGAAACTAGTCAACTTGTGACCAGGAGGGAAAATGTAGTTCCGTACCTCACGCATCACGCGAAGGAATGACTCCATCCGTCCATCTACTGTACCGCGATCGGGAGCGGTCTGCAGGAGGACTTTACCCAGGGCCACAGCAGCAGGGTAGGCGACTCGGAATGTGACGAAGGTCTCGATGCCTGCGAGCAGCAAATCCAGCGCACGATGCCGGTCACTAATGATCTGCTGTGAGTCTCTGTAATGAGCCAAGAAAAAAAACGACACTTACGCTGGGACAAAGAGAGACGAGAATACTATCAACGTTGCAAATGCCAGCGGCGCGGCGAAGAAAGGATTCGTCATCCTCCGCGAATAGTCGGTCACGACCTTAGAAGAAGCTGGTGATACTCGTAGGAATAGACGTTGGATGCTGTCAAGGGATGGGATGGGAATTGTACGTCCCGTAGCTGAAGTACGTTCGATGAGCCAACGCGTTGCATGCGAACTGTGCGAACGTACCGTGGACTAATCGAAGATGGTTTGAGTACAGCCTGCTTGACGCGATGATGAAGAGAAGGCATCCGGCCACTAGGGCCGTCGAAAACGGTGTTCTGTGCGAGCACGGTGAGAAGCATGAACTAACCGGAGGAGAATGCAGATGGCGTACGTATCAACACTATACTCATCGAACGCGTGGTGATGGTGCGACTCCCCGAAAGACAGGAGAAAGTGTTCCACCGTCTCCTTACAGATGTATACTGCCGCAAACAAGAGGTAAATTGTTTGTGCGAACAGGCCGGTGGTTTCCATGCGCTCATGGCTGCGTTTCCGACGGGCACGGGGAGAAGTCAAGTCAGCACCAGTACACTCTCCGGAGAACACAAGAAAGGGTCTAAAACCCACCCGTAAGGCCGGCGTAACTCGCTGGTAGCCGACTGACCGAGCAACCATCGAAACACGCCAGCGTCTGCGCCAGCACCCAACATAATGCCCATCGCGTCGAACACGACCCAGTAACCGAAACCCGTGCAACTGAGACTTCCGTTTTGCTGGCCGATCACCCAGAGACTAGCGCCTGTCAAGAACTCGAGCACGGCGTAAAGAGTGATGAACGGCATGCTGCCAACGAGCGAGTGCCCGGGAATCGGCGGCGATGCGTCCAGCAAGAGAGGCGCGGCGGGCGCGGGCGCAGAGTCCACACGAGTACGAACACTCGGCGACGCATTCCCGAGCGGGAACGGCGACATTGGCTGCCACGGCGAGAGGGGCGTCGACGGCACGGGCAGCGACGGACTCGCATCGCCGAGGCTCGTGCGGATCTGCGGCGTCGGATTTGTGACCGTTGGGTCCAAGAACGAGAAGAAGTTGTGCGACAAGGAATGCTTATGGTGATGTCCGCGCCGCGCGGTCGTAGTAGAAGGCGACAGACCTGTGGTCGGTGAGGATAACCGGGGTGACCCTAGCTGATCCCCAGGACTTGCTGTGGCACGGCCACCAAACTTGAACCCTGGTGCAAACACGTTGGTCTGCGGAGAGCCAGTCCGCGGAGAGCCCGCTGCCCGTGCGGTAGGGGGGATGATAGTGATAGGCGCGTCGGTCTGAGGGCTGACCTCGATTTCCTGAGCACCGTCCTCGGCAATGCTGGCCGGAGCAGTTTGGCCAGGGCGTGGGAAGAATACAGAGAGGTTGCGCGAGTGTATTCTACCGTGCCGACGTCCTCCAGCATTCGCCGGTGGCGGAGGTTGTTGTGCGAAGCTCGGCGAACGAAGGTCGCTTTCTGGCAGGGGCGCAGACGCGGCCAGAACGGAGGGACCCAGCTGAGGACCATTGAAAGGATTTCTGAACGAAGGGCTGGAAGGCGATGCGGCCGGAAAGGAAGTTGCCCGATATGGTGCAGCAGCAACTACAGACGCAGACCTAGGCGGCGCAAGCCCTGAATACGGGCTCAAGGAGGTATCAAGCTGCTGCACAGGAAGCTGAGGGTGCCGGACATCATATGGCGCAGGGGTAGAATGTACGCGTTGGCGCTGGTTCGACGGCGGCGGCGGCGGAAAGGCGTACGGATGAGCGGGCGTGTGTGTCCGCTTGCCGTCGGGAAAGGCGACTGGCGCAGACTGGTCCTGACTGTGGGCCGTGGTGAGCTCTGGGGCGTCTGCCTCGGAGCTGGTTCTGCGCCTGTGCATGCCCGCAGACCGTCGTGCGCGTTGACTGTCGCGGTGTGCGATGTTTCGGCAGTTCCCGGGCCGTTGGTTGTGCTCCTCCACGTTCCACAGTGACGCGCAGGATTTCCCCGGACTCAGAGCCCCTGCACGACTCACGGACGAGTCTCCCTGTGAATCGACTCCCTGTCTGCCTCTTCGCGGTCGTCACATTACACTTGCCAGTCCGCAATGCACGGCGCGTCGCAACCAGGGTTCTCGCTCCGGAGAAGGGCCCATGTCAGCATCGAAGAGGCTTAGAATTTCTGCTTAGTGAGCAAGCAACTTTGCACAGACTTTACACTGTCTGGAGTATTCCGTCTGGTCGCGAGCGGCTGCCGGAAACCTTGGGATCACTTGCACCGCCTGGCGTCCATGCAACCCCGGCTGCGATCTGTGGCACGAACCTCAACCGTCATCACGCAGTCTACTCGCTGTCCGCAGCGAGTACCGTACGACGCCTCTGCCGACGCCTTCTGAATCGCGAAATTGCATATGGATCCTTAGTTTTGCATTTGCCGACCGTCGCGAGGCGGCGAAGGAAGGCCGTGCAGCTGCAGTCAGACCCACGTTCCAACTCTATCATCGGGAAATGGGTGAACATGGCCATACGTGGGTACACGGCGGAAATGGTAGTGCAAGACAGTTGGGAGAAGCTCGGATGCATGTCGTAGGATGTCATAGGCGTCCAAGATCTACATGTACACAGGCACAGCTGCAGCTGCTGATAGGAAAAGGTGTTGTACGGTGCGGGTTCGCCGGTACGGCGGCGAAATGTTGTTTAGGTGGTTATCCGGTCTTTGCAGCCCGCGTGCGCAGTGACAGCGTGCCAAGTGCGCCCGCGTCCCGTCGCGGTATGTATATATAACCAATGCTGTCACGTCCGCTTCGCCATCCCTCCACCATGGCTGCGTTCCCGCAGTTCCAGCTGCTCGCGCCTGAGCTCCAGGCTGAGGTCTCGTCGTTCCTCCCAGTGCAAGACCTTCTTAGCTTCAACCGCACCTCCAAGCGCATTCACGCGCTCACAATCCCGAATCTCTTCCGTCGCGTCGACCTCGACCTGGTCGTCTACGAACCCGCGACAGACGCCTGGCCGTACCAGACAGACAACGCCCTCGAGCTTCGCGGCACGCAGCGCAGGCTCATTCGCGCCGTCGCAGCGCACCCAGAGTACGCCAATTACATTCACGACTTGTCATGGCACGTCTTCCTGCCCGAAGACTGCGCGCCGCCGCCCGCGCCCATCTCCCCGCCCGCAACATGGCCCGACCACCTCTACCCAGGTCTCGAGAAGGCTATCGCGCTTGCGCCCACGTCGTTCGCCCAGCGCTCGTCGCACGAGACGTCCAGCTCGCCACTCGAGTTCTTCCAGCGGCTCGAGATGGCGCAACGCGTGCGCCTCAACTTCTCGCGCGGCGACATGTTCCAGGAGCTCCCTGCTTTTCTCTTCCCTCGCGCACATAGCATAGCGCTCGCTGGCCTCGCTACGGAGCGCCTCGCGTGTTCTGTGCTGCACTCGCTTGGCCGACTTCGGGAGCTTGTCCTCGATCACATCCACTCGCCGGAGCCGGACTTCGTGCTGCGCTTGCTGGAGCATCTCACAGGTCACTGCGACAGCTTGCAGCACCTGGCCCTGCGAAAGGGTGGTAATTCACGCGCCGACGAGCCCTTCGATCTGCTCGCCGAAGAACGCACGCTGGTGCAGTTCGGCCATCTCGCAAACTCGTGTCGTGCTACACTCCAGCATCTCGCTCTTGGCTTGACTCCCATCGTGCACGGGATCGTCTTCTTCGGCGCCGACAATCGTCTGTGCCATGTCCGCGAGTGGTTCCTGCCGGTCGTCTTCAACCCTGAACTCGGCGCCTGGCCGCAGCTGTGCGAGTTCTCGATGGAGGGGATCGCCCTAGAGTCGTCTGACGTCGCGCGCGTCCAGTTAAACTCGCCCCGCGTACACATCACGTACTGCTTGGACGCAGAAGCTGCCCTTGAGGAGCACGCGCCCGTTGTCGCCGAGACACCACCCAAAATCAACCGCTGAACACGCTTGAGGTGCGTCGTGTGGTCGCAGCGCTGAGCCCGCGTCTATGTGCTGACGCGCTCCTCAGCGTCTCTTTCGACTGATTCCAAACTGCACCTCTCTATCGCCGCGCGCCGCTGCGCCCGGTGGTTCTGTTGTGCATCGCGCACCTCGAGCTGCACAAGCTCGGTGCGAGGCCGCCATTGCGACTTGGCACGGAGCCCCGCTCCTCCTAGCCTGCTTCTCGGGCCCGGACGCCCTTGTCCGCCTTCGGTCCCGTTGACCGGACAATATACAGGCGCTTGGCGGGCAATAGCGCACCGGAGATGGATGCCCGTCGCCCTTGTCCTTGAACACTGTTCGTTCACACGCCTGCCCGCATAGCACCGATCTAGTGGTCCTAGTGTATTACAAAGCTGTAGCATACCCTACTGTATCAGCCAGGACTTTTCTCCCTCCAATTCATACCACAGACCAGCCATAGACACGAGCATCTTGGAGAGAAACTACGTCGTGAAACTTCCCCAGGACCGTCTTGCGATCGCGAACCGATCAAGCTTCATGAAGTCTACACGAACCTCCAGCTGCAATGTGTCGTACGTGTAATCGAATTAGCGTAGTATACAAAGCGTGTACCACCGATTACCGTATGTACCACCGATCGGCGTTGCATCACGGCCGCAGCGATCCTCTGAGATCCACTCCCCGTTTTGGCAACTTGATGATCCTTATGATCCCCGGGATCATCATCATGTCACATTGAATGAACGTTCCGCGAGGAGAGTCATGTTGCCACGTTGGGCGGACTCGCCGCCCACTGCGCCGCAGCTGCCACGACGAGAGGCGTGATCGCAGCACGACTCGACACGTAGCACTCAATACATGTGCGCACATATGCGACAAGAGAAATCCTTATAGCGCGAGCAAAACGTTAGCTTTTACAGGAACTCAATCGTGGAAACGTCGTGGGGTTATTCGAATCGAGAGTGCTAACTTGAAGGCGTTACCTCGCCGCTTCTCCTCACTCAACGCGCGATCCTCATCGTGAATCGTCCAGCTCGCAGAGTATTAGAGGACTCCTCTTCCACCTTGTTGCTGCGTCCCAGGTAGTACACAATAGCCGGGAGTACGGGTTGGTTCGCAGGTGGGGGTGATGTGACAATCGATATCATGAACCGTCCAGAGACCGCTGCATCGTCGCGTGCAATGAGATTCGCATATGCCTTCAGGAAGGCCTCCTCGTGCAACCGTCCCACCATGACCCCATATTCTCGCGACCGATCAGCGAGAAGGGATCGAGTTTTACTGCGCCTTGTATGACTCGAGGTGCCTGAGCCCGCAACGATCTGACCTAAGACGAGTAGTATCACCTTTTATAATATGCGAGAGCTGTAGACTGGACCCTAAACTCCCTGAAGCAGGGTCAATCCTCCTTCAAGCAGGATCCGACCATGATGGTGTTACAACTATCCATCGTAACGGCTAAGACTTTCTCCCAGTACTCCTGTACGAGGCGCTTCGCGAGCACCCCGGTAGCGAATGTATTAGTGCTGCCGGCAGCGCCAACATCGTTGTCGCATTCTGACCCTGAACTGTGAACAATACAGGAGTCCACGTCGGCGATATTGACGATCATGTATAACTCGTATACATAAACGGAGATCGAGCTCGAAGGACGCCATCGCAACCGATCGACGAATGAATGCTGTGTCCACCTGAGCGCGGGACAAACGAGATCGAGTTTACAGTGGCGAATTTGACGAACGCGGATACAGTCGTTAACCATAGCTAGACGCACGACGGCGCGTGAGACTTTGGCATTGCTGTTGGCCGGGACCGTGACTTGCATGATAGCTTGAACTCGGGATCCTCGCGGTCGACAAGAACGCGAGAAGCGCCCGAAAGTTAGCCGTTTAGCACTGTAGGCTTTACTGTGATATGCGAAGTGACGTGTGACTGAGGAAGGGCTTGCATGAGCGCAGAGGGCAAGGGAGTCCGACTTGTCCGGCAACTCCGCGGAACTCCGGAAGGCACTCCCCGTCTGCAGTAGACTGGTGACCCGCGTCGGGAACAACACGTCCGATGCAACAATTGGGGAACACCATTTTTGACATCCCAACGTCTTCAAACCCGGGGAGCTAGGGCGAAGCGCGGCGAGGTGGCCGAGTCGATGCAGGTGCTCGGCAATCATAGGCTAGCAAGTAAAACGAAAGTATTAGTGTTTGCGGGAAACTTGCTGGTACTGTTGTGGCCGTTCTAACCAAGCCCGCCGACGCCGCTGCGGGACAATTCGGGCAGGAACGGCCTGTTAAGGACCCTGCGCGGAACAGCGTTGAGAACTCAGCCTGAGCGTCTGACGCGGTGGCAGCAGTCACTCGTCAGGGTGCGTGACCTGGATGTCGATCGCGAAGCATGCTGTAAATCACCGGGAGCACTGACCAGTCGCTGCTGACAAAGATAGAGAGCAACGAGACCGAAAGCATCGCCTTCACGAGACCGCACGTATAACACGACTTGAACTTGCGGCCTGACGCACAAGGGTCGATACGTCACGTCCAGCAAACAGGAGGATCGATTGCGAGTCGCAGCGGCAGCAGCAGGACAGACACTACTTTTTCGACTTGGCCTTCGGCTTCCCGAACGACTTGCCCTCGAAGCCCGGACGCGACTTTCCCGGCTTCGATTTGCCGCTCTTCTTATCGCTCCTGCGCTCGTTGCGCATCGCAATATTGTCCGTGCGCTTCTTCTGCTTCGCGGCCATGCTCTTCTGCAGCTCGGTATGTCGCTCGTCCCTGCAGAGTGTTAGTATTAGTCCATCGTCCGTCACATGCGTGAACATGAACGCACCATTTGCCCTTACTCCGCTCCTTCTCCTTCTCCTTACGCTTCACGGCCTTCTTCAGCCGCGACGCGTCATCGTGCACCTTCTCGCCTTCGACGCGCAGGGCTGCCTTCTCCCACCGTTCGCGCTCTGCCACGGCCTTGCGCTTGTCTTCCGGCAGGGATGCAAGCTTCTCCTTGCGCGCCTCGAGTTGTGCAAGCGCCGTCTTGGGGTCGGATGCGGTTTTGTGTCGCTTGTGTGCGACGGTTGACGAGGAGATGTTGGAGAACATGACGTTTGTAGTCCCGTTCGACCCTCCAGCAGCGCCGTAAGAAGACGGTCCGCCTTCGTCTGGGACGAGTAATTGCGTCTGCACATACGAAACGAGATATGAGTGAGCAAAAAGCCGAGGATGAAAATGAAGTGAAATGAGCGAGCAGACCTTTGCTTGCTTCGCGCTCGTAGCCCCTGCCTCGCGCGCCTTCTTCTTCTTCTCGCCCTCCTCGCGAGCGCTGTGCTTACTCCGTATCTTCTCCCGCGTCTTCGCACGCCGATTCTCCCGCAACGCACGTCGCTTCTCGAGTAACGCATCGCGGCCGCCGTCGCCTTGCCCTTGCGAGCTGCGCCGCTTGAGCATGTTCATCCGTGCGTGCAGTTTCGCGCGCAGGTCTTGGATGCTGGCGTTGGCAGGCATAGGTTGTAGTGTTTTGCCAGAAGCCTCGGGCGCGTCCTCGTCGTCTTCATCCTCGTCGTCTTCCTCTTCCTCCGCATCCTCGTCGTCGTCGTCTTCGTCGTCGTCCGAAGCAGGCGCGGGTCGCTTCCCCTTGCCCTTCTCCCGTGCGTGTGCTTCCGCAGCCTCCTCCTGGAGGTCTACGATAGTTTTATTGTTGGCGGGATCGAGCTGCAGTGCAGACCGCGCGTTAAGTACCGCAACACCATTTCCACGCCCGGCGGACGCACCTTGTCGCGTTTCGCCTTCTTAGAGGCCTCCTTAATGAGCTGCTTAGGCATCTTTTGATTTTTCTTGTTCTTCTGATACTTGGACGCGTACTGGAACACACCCGCACCCGTGAGGTCCAGCCGTCGCACAGTAAAGTGAAAACGCACCTCGGCGTCTGCGTCGTCGCGCATGATGTAGTATTTCGCGGGAATAAGCTTGAGGAGGGACTCGAATGTGGCGTTGTGTCGCTCGAGCGACTCGCGCAGCTCGGTCGTGCTCGTCGAGCTCATGGCGAGAAAGAAGATGGACGTTGACGCCGGTCGCAGCCGCGCCGCAAGTCTCTCTCTCCCCACCATCTCGTCTCGAGCACGCTGGACATGGTCGTGACATTCTGGCTATGTATCTTGTCGTTGAAGACCGCGCAGGGCTGTACGCAGCAGTCTCATCCTCTGCGCGTCTTTTATTCTGTGTCCGTCGACGTTTGTGTTATCTTGCTCAGGCACTATGTGCTTGACCACGCGACCGCAGCTCTCAACAGGCGGCTGGACCTTTGCTTTGACATCTGCTCATTATCCTGGCTGGACTCCTTGCCCGCTTCTGCGTGAGGTTCTCACGTCGCGTTCGGGCCGTACTCAGCAGCTCATCATCACGCGCCTTCCTCTTGCCATCGATGAGGAGAGAACTATTCAGTTTTCGCTCGAAGAAACCCCTTTCATGTACGGTGAGAAGGACCGGCACTGCGATGTGACTTGCCATCCCGTATCGGCTTCGCAGTCCAGACACATCAGGTTGTGAGTGGTAAGCAAGGCGCATCACATAGCCTCTATTGAGCGCAGACAACAAGGACAGCAATTGTGAACAAAGTTAATATATCGTCGTGTATCATGAGTCGTCAATCCCCCGGAGAGGAAGCAGGTGTTAGTGGCGTGGGCCGACAGAGATGTCGAGGTCCTTGAGGGTGCCGTGCTCGAGTTCGTAGACCCATCCGTGTACGTGCACGTTCTTGCCTTCGGACCACGCCTGCTTCAGGATGTCGCTCTCCACGCAGTTCTTCACCTGCGCGCGCGCGCATCAACTGTCTGCACAAGAGACAGGAGAACCAAATGTTACAGACCTGTTGCCTGACGTTCTCCGCGATAACAGCATCCAGAGCATCAGGGGGCGGTGGAGAGCCAAAGTTGAGCTTACGCGCGACGTCGACTATAGGCGCAAGGAAACGCGCGAGCGGGCTTGTCGCTTCGGACGGCGCTTTGGTCGATTCGCTTAGTGCTGCCGCTGCACCGCCGCAGTTTGTGTGACCGGCGACAACCACTTGTGAAGAAGTAGAGTCAGGGGGTGAAGATAGTCTAAATATGGGTTGCGTACCGTGCTCGACGCCGAGGTGCATGATGGCGTAGGTCAGGACGGATAGTACCGAGTCGTCGTTGAGGTGGACCTGACTATGCGCGCCACCAGCCACTGTCAGCCGCGAACCGGCAGCACAAGGCAAGGCAGCGTGGGACGTACTTCGCGATGTTCCTGTGTACGAATATCTCGCCGGGCTTCGCGGCGGCGACGACAGATTCTGGCACTCTGCTATCGGCGCAGCCGATCCAGAGTACCTGTGGGGGATAACTCGTTGGAATGCGTGTGTCGTGACGAGCAGCGGACCACCACCTTGGGCGCCTGCCCCTGGGCTGATTTCTCGAAGAAACCGGGCTCGACCTGCGAGACGTCGCGGGCCCACTGGGCGTTGGCGGAGAGGATGCGGGACAGGACGGGGAACGAGCTGGCGGCCATTACGGCGTGGGGAGATGGTGGTGGTAAGAGGACAAGGGGCGTTTGCGGGAAATGCCCACGTGCGGTGCCGCGATACGGGTACCAGATATTTCTAAATCTGATGGGTGGTCGCGACAGACAAGTGACGTGCGGGCCTGTTAACAGCTGCCGGCGCGACCCGCCGTGCCACTCGGTCTGAGCCAGCACCGGTGCGCTCTATCCTTCCCGTTGACGACTGCCAAAGTTGAGCGGGATGCTGTAGACAATGTCGCTCGCCTTCGCGCTCGAGAAGCAGGTCGCCATCTCGGCCGTCCTCAGAGCCTGCTCGCTCACCTCCGCAGTCTTCAACAAGCTCGTCAAGAACGAGACCCTCGTCAAGGGCGACAAGTCCCCCGTCACAGGCGAGCACTCAACGCGCGTGATTCTCGCGTCTGACACGCTCCCAGTCGCCGACTACAGCGCACAGGCCGTCATCAACGTCATCCTCGCCCAGGCCTTCCCATCCGACCCCATCGTCGGCGAGGAGGACTCGGCAGACCTGCGCAACGACGCGGACCCGACCTCTGCCACGCTCAGATCCCGCATCACCGAGCTCGCGAACGAGGCGCTCGCTTTGCCGTTGCGCGACTGGGAGAAGGCGGAATGGGGCATCGGGCCTACGCATGGACAGCGCACCACGTTCCAGCTCCTGGACGCCATCGACAGGGGGAACTTCTCCGGCGCGCGCAAGGGACGCATGTGGACGCTCGACCCCATCGACGGCACCAAGGGGTTCTTGCGCGGAGAACAGTATGCGGTCTGTTTGGCCCTCATCGAGGACTCCGAGGTCAAGCTCGGCGTTATGGGCTGCCCCAATCTGCCCTTGAAAGCCGGTGACGAGGCGGGCGAGAAGGGATGCATATTCGTCGCCGTCAAGGGCCAAGGCTCGGAGCAGGTACGTCGCCCATTGTGCTCTCATCCGCGGCTTACTCACATGCAATGAAGCGACCCATATCGTCTCTGCAGGACGCAACACCAATACACATTCCGACTCGACCGCTCTCTGAGCTTCGCACGCTTGAATCCGTGGAGGCAGCTCATTCATCGCAGTCAACAACTGGTCGCATCGCACAAGCACTCGGTATCACAGCTGCGCCTGTCCGGATGGACAGCCAGGCAAAGTACTGCTCGCTCGCGCGCGGGGATGGCGACATCTACCTCCGTATGCCCACTGGGGTTGGTTACGTCGAGAAGATCTGGGTACGCCCCTTAACAAGACTTCATGTTGTGTCGCTCATATTGTCAAGGACCACGCAGGAGGTTCTCTTCTCGTTACAGAAGCTGGAGGTGTCGTATCGGACTCCCGCGGACAGCCATTGGACTTTGGACTTGGCAGGACCCTTGGTGAGAATTTTGGTGTCATCGCGAGCGGCAAGGATGTACATCCTTCCGTGCTCGAAGCGGTGCGCAAAGCACGCGCAGAGGAGTCCCAGAAACTGTAAAATGCTGTACCCCTACAACGTTGTACTGAAGCCAAAGTCAAGTCTTTCGTGGAACTGAGTGAGGACCCTGGTGTGAAGATCGCGACTTTGACACGGCAAGCGCCCATTTTTACACTCGGACGGGCGCCGGCAGCCGTCGCTTCTTAGCGAGTTCTTCTCCACTGGTCTCTCCGGCGCGAGCACCATGAACTCGACAGTGTCAGCCGCGGCGAGCACGCTGGAGCCGCTGTTCGTCGCGCTCTCGTACGGCCTTGACACACTCACGCGCGCATTCTACGCGGTCCCCGGTTCGGCCGTCGTCGCGCGGTACGTGAAGAGCTCGCACCAGAACGACCCCGGCCGGACCGTGCTCGAGCTCGTTCTCTTCCTCTTCGCCGTTGCGACGCTGCTGCAGGGACGCCGCCGTACAGACTCGTCGGCGAAGCATTTCATCAAGTTCTCTGACAAGGTACCGTACCGTACATGGCCTTAGTCTCGGCATGCTGACTGACCGTGTCCTAGGAAATCGACGAACTGGTAGAAGACTGGCGTCCGGAGCCCTTAATGGAGCCCCTCCAACCGGAGGAGGAAGTCGAGCTCGCGAAAATCCCAGTCATCTCTGGCCCGACGGGCGTGCGGCCCACTTTGGTTACTGGCCAGCAGGTCGTCAACCTCGCCAGTTTCAACTTCGTTGGATTGGTGGGGAACGAGCATATCAAGACGCGGTCCGTTGAGACGTTGCGAAAGTACGGTCTGGGCAGCTGCGGACCGCCAGGGTTCTACGGCACAATCGGTTCGTTTCGTCCGCCCCCAGAATTTCGTAGAGGAGCTAAACAGCACCTACGTAGACGTCCATGTTGACCTCGAGCGCGACATCTCGTCCTTCCTCGGTACAGAGAGTACCATCATCTACTCGCAGGCGTTCGCGACCGGCTCGAGCGTCATCCCCGCCTTCTGCAAGAAGGGCGACGTGATTGTTGCGGACGCGGGCGTGGGGTTCGGTATTCGCAAGGGTATCCAGAACAGCCGCTCGACCGTACGATACTACCGACATAACGACATGCAGCATCTCGAGGAGGTTCTGCACTCCATGGACCGCGAGCGTAGGAAGAAGCGCGCCCCGCTTACGAGACGTTTTATCATCACGGAGGCCATCTTCGACCACGACGGCACCATTGCAGACCTTCCCCGCATCGTGCGTTGAACGTTCTAGGCTTTCGTCGCTTTACTTGGCTAATAGGGGGGTTGGCCAGGTCGAGCTGAAGAAAAAGTACAAGCATAGGCTCATCCTCGATGAGACGACCTCGTTCGGTTCATTGGGCAAGCACGGACGTGGTTTGACTGAACATCACGGCGTACCCGTCACGGACGTGGACATCCTCTATGGTTCGCTTGCACACGGTCTCTCCGCCGCAGGAGGCTTCTGCTCTGGGTCGAACGTCATGGTTGAGCATCAGGTGAGCTCACGACGCACGTATCCTGGGTCAGGTCAGATATTTAACCCCTTTCGTTCCCATAGCGCATCAACAGTAGCAGTGTCGTGTTTTCTGCTGCCATGCCGCCGCTCCTCGCCGTCTGCGGGTCAGAGGGCATCAACATCCTCCGGAACGACGCATCCATAATCCCGCGCCTGCAGACGAACGTCCGCGCCGCGCGCACAGTGCTCGAGAAGACGCAGGGCATCGAGATCCCGTCCGACTACCAGAGCCCCGTCATCCACATCTGCCTGCGCCCGCGTTCCGGCGCGGCGACACTGGCGCCGCCAGAGCAGCAGAGCTACTTCTTCGCGGAGAAGCAGCCGGCGGCGACCCTGCACTATGCGCGCGAGGAGCGCGTGCTGCAGCAGATCGTCGACGATGCCCTCCGTGGTGGCGTGTTGATCACGCGTGCGCACAGGCTCAAGGGCCAGGAGAACCCAGAGCCCCGTCCGAGCATCAGGCTGGCGATTACGGCGGCGATGAGCGTCAAGGAGACCGAGGATGCCGTGCGCGTCGTGCGCGAAGCGATCGATAGAGTTCTTACCGCCGAGGCGCAGGCGTAGGGAGATCATGCGCTTATGATCCAGGTTACAGAACCAAGGTGTATTTACTACTTTTCTCTCTCTAATTTGCTCGACTAGATGGTTTCACAGTGGATATGTGTGTGTGTATGTTTTTCAGAAGTCGAAACCTCGGTCGAGATCCTTCTTCAGGTGCTCGCGCATACCAGGAGGGAGGAGCGGTCCGCCATCTCGCACGATATACCCTACAACGGTATGAGAGGCGTGCCCAGAGGAACGAGTGGTGATACGCACTGAACGGCATCTCGACCGATTCTTTCGCGTTGAAGACGATTGTTGGAAAGTCCTGAGCGTATCAGATACGATCTCCGTGTAGGTCCTGTAGCATTGCTCACAACATAGGGTATTTCCTGCAGAGGCACCTTGTCGTGTACGACGAGCTTTGTGACGCCGAGTGCAGTGTCGGTTGTCATCTGCACAGATCCCAGATGGCGATTGGGGAATCCCAGTCTTCGCAGCTCGGAGGTCCGATCGCGTGGAGGATCGTCCCCTGAGAGTCCGCGTCAAGCATCCCCTGTGAAACATCAATAGCGCACGCACCGAGGATTCCCTGAGGATGTGTGTTAGTCGATGGATCATACGGCGCATATTATGGTGCGTACGCCAAAGAGAAACATCTGGAAGCGCCCGTCGCCATCCTCAGGGGAAAGCTCCTTTTCTGCCTTCGGATCAAGCAGGCACACGCTCTCCAGTGGCACATTGTTGGCCTTCATGAGCGCGAGGACGCCTTCCGTGTGTGCTCCGAGTTCAGCGAGGGACGTCGCGTCGGACAACGACGCCGCAAGCCGGTCGCGCGAGGCCAGGGATAAATTCGTGAAGCGGACCGCAGCGTCCTTGCCGGCGAGCGTGAGCATGTGCTGCGGTGCAGAACGCGTTGGTGACTGGTGGACAGCGGCCTAGACGAGAGAGAGTAGAGCACCCGATATTCGAGCTCGACCCATTCTGGCACGCTCGAGGCTGCATGCTCGGATTCGTCTTCTTCCATATGCTCTGCACGGTGAACCCAAGTCAGCGGACGCGTGTGCAATGGGCTGTGCGCGTACCGACGACGTAGGTGAACTTGGGAGCTGACATTGTGATGGGCGGGTGCCAAAGAGCTCTGACGGCGAGCCCCGGCGTACCCGTGAGTCCTGCCTCTCTCCGTCACACACGGCCGCAATCCCAAGTAACCATCTCTCTGTTGCTTGAAAACCAGGCTTCTCTTTTCTGCCAGCTCCTTATCTCGAGCTCGGTGTTGTCGTGCTGCTTGCGCATGGTTTGCTTGAACTCATCAGACTCAATCACTGTCCGACTGGGTTTTTATGGTCACCAATGCCAGCCTTGATCGTCCTTCTACGGTACAAGCTAATACGCGAATACGCGCCGCAAGCCGATTCGACTTGGAGGGAAAGCACAGGGACAGCTCTACCGTTCGAGGTTCTGCTTTAATTCTTCGCCTCGTGCGCCCGCCGCCAGCTCGGTGTGACTCAAGTCTGACTGGGGCTCGCCGTCTGCGCCAAAATTGTGCCGTTTGCTGGCCGCCTGCTTTCCCAAGGTTCTTTTGGCGAAGGCTTGTGGTACACTACTATGTCGTCGACGTCTTTACCGCTGTCGTCTTGACCGGGGTTATGATTGTAGACAAGGTGCCAGTGATACTTGTCCAGCGGATACGCAGAGGGCTTGCTAATTAGCAAGACTTGTAGACCTTGCAAACCTTGCTTCGGCCACTGCTTCCACGTCCGCATATAACGAAAGGGGGTTGAGTCGGTCATTAGAGAGTGCTAGGAATTGAAACCGCGCGCAGATTCTTTCCCCGAGACATTCACCACGCCGTCATGTCGACATCTGTGAACGACCTGATTATCGCCATACAACATCACGACAGTGGATTCGTCCGCACGCCGCGCTTGCTTCATGTCGACGTCGAGAGCAACAACGGCCTTCGCGTAGACGAACTCGTAGAGCATTTGGAGGCCGAGTGGCACGCTTTTTGCGATTGCGGCAGGACCTTGTCCCGTCAGGACGTCTGGAAGGGTCGATCTGCCTAGTGGACAGGATCTCATCGCGCTACTGGAAGATATCGACTTCACCGATCCCAAGCGTGCTGCTCACATCCAACCAGAAGTTCCCCTCTACTCAGTGTTCTCCGGCGGTTCGTTCTCATGGAGTTCGATCAATATGGTCATTGGGCTGGATCCTGCAAGTCCACGTTTGTACCCTTGAGTTTCTCCCAGCTACCAGCGCGCTGATAGGTTCAATAGCTCTCCCTATCAAAGGCATCCGCCGCTTAGAGGGCAACATATGCCGTGTATCGGGCCTCAAGCAGGTAAAGATGCTCGATATCGTATCTTTATACTCACCCATATTGACCCGTCTTCTCAGACAAAGTCCATTCCTCTGCAGCCGCAGTATCCGCTCTTCACTTCGCAGCCCGGCACGCTCTTCGTGGACAAGTCCGACTTTATCAGCGTACTCTACAACCTAAAGCACAATGAAGACTTCCGCGTCCCAATCATCCTCCGCGACTCGGGCTACGGCAAGACTGCGTTTGTTTCGCTCCTAACGTCGTGGTTCTGTGACAATCGAGCGCGTTACAGTGCTCTATTCCCTCGCCCTCGCAAGGGTCTAATGTTGGGCAGAACATACAACGACATTTTGACGCTCGTCGTTGGCCTCGAGCGGCTGGTCGACCTACTGCCACGTGGTCAAGGCGGAACGTACGAGGAGATCTCCATCGCCTGCACGACGTTCGTCAAGGACGTTATCGCCTCATTCTACGAAGCAAATACGAATGTTCTCCGCTCCCGTCGCCCACCTGCCGATGATACTTGGAGACACACATACAGCGGACTCAAGGTTTGTTCATTTGTGTGCTGCTTTCAGTGCTGAAGCTGATTTCTACAGAATTTGCTACAGACCCTCGATCATCGTCTGTTTGTGGCCTTTGACAATTACACTACGCCTTTTGAACACGTCAGTGGGACCGCCACCTTCTACTTGGAATTCGAGCTCTGGGCGCTTATAGTGGGTCCCGTACTCGAGGACCTCGGTTTCTTCGTATGGCGCGGCTTCATCACCGGGCGACCGCTCGGTAACTTCATTCCTTTAACGAACAGGGCTATGTTTCGCGAGAAGACTATAGACCTTACGCATCGACCAGACCTATTGGATATCATCGGCTTCTCCCTCGATGACGTTCGGCACCTCGGACATGCAGTTACGGGTGACCCCGACTTCGACCTGACAGTTGCGTTGTCTATTTCGCGTGATCACGGGACATCTGGGCATCCGCATTCTGTCGTATACTGTGCTAGGCAGATCGTCGACGTCCTTTCGCGGCTCCTTGATGGTTCTGCCATTGAAGATACCCTTTCAGACGGCGACATCATGCCAACGTCCTTTTCGTCATCTGGTCCAACTGCCTCCCAACTTCCGGACCTATCGACCGCATAGCTACACTCAGGGCTGATATGTTGAACACCCCGCTCGAGGTTAGTGAAAGCGTAGGGATTGGCGACGATGAACATCCTCACGAAGGCAGCGTCCTCACGAGACAAGCGTACTCGTTCAATTTCTCCCCTTTACCTTGCCCGCTTTGTTTTACTCCATGCTGAATACACGTCATTTCACTTCTTTGCGGAGGTCTGGTAGACTTCCAACATAGAAGAATAGTAGTCGATGTCCGGGGAACATTGCCTAATGATCTGTCCTATCACCCGATGAGGAGACTCTGATATTATTGATGGCTTTCGAAGCCATCTGGAAAGTCGCGATCAGGTCGCGATACCTGTGCCGTAGTCGGAACTCCGGAGCTCCCGGGTGTAGCAACATCTGGAGACTGAGCGCTGAGCGCTGAGCTGCGGCCGACACAATCTCGATCTACTTTCTCTCTGTGGGGCAGCCGTCAGCTGCGCCGAATGTCAGGCCCTGTGAGCCCTACCTTCCGCTTGGCCGAAGTTTCTATTCAAGACACGCGGCTGCCGCGGGGCATTCTCAGGGAGGTTAGAAGCCTTCAGGGGTTATGTACAGATCTATACAAAGAGATTGTGCGGCCTGGGCGATGGAGGGGAGATTGAAGGAAGTAGGTAAGAAAAAAGGTACGTTTACAATTGGACTTCGTATCAGCTCTCGCTGAATCGAGTGCCAGCGTTTTTACTCCACCATGTTTAAGAGACAGACATCTGCGTGAGAGCCATGCGTGGAAAGGAACCATTACACTCCTCCGCTGCAGAGCAAATGATATGAGCTTCATCTTAGCCAGTGCGGCGGACAGAACTGGTCTCAGTCAGGCTAAGTATGTGCTCTACGTAGCTCTAGGGTTCTCTCTACATAGTCATTTCAGCCCATAGGAGCTCGGGATGCGCATGCGCATTCGGAGACAATGTCAGCGTCCTCCATATGCTTGAGCGGTGGATCAAGTCAGCGGACGCTCGGCCTGTGCAGTGGGCTGTGCGCGTACCGACAACAGGTGAACTTGGGAGCTAACAGTGTGATTGGCGTGTGCCAGACGGCGCGCTCCGCACCTGCTGTGTCGCTCTTTGCTTCCTCCCACCACCCCACACGGCCGCAATCGCAGATGACCATCTCTCTGTTGCTTGGAAAACGGGCTTCTCGCGTCTCCCAGCTCTCCGCCTCGGTGCTGCCATGCTGGTCTGCTGAACTAGATCGCTGTACATGTCCGGGTTGCCCACTTCACTGCGCGCTCGCCTGTGCAAAACTGCAAAGGTTTGTATCGCGGAAGACAACGCTGTGCTCTACACGCTTCTACAATACGAACTTAATATTCGAAGAACGCGCCGCGGGACGATTCAATATTGCGCTAGCGCTGGCATGGGGATGAGCAGTTCGCTCTGGACGACTGCGAGGACATTCTGCTCGACCTACAGCATGGTCTACAGCTCGAAAGGCACTGTAGACTCTCGAATAAGGCATATACTTGCACTGCTCGACCCTGGATTGCACGCAGATCAGAGGCTTTCTTGAAGAGGGCTATGTAAACATGCGGATCGCTCGTTACCATGTGATGGAGGGCTGCCAGGGTATAAAAGCAACGCCGGTCAGACGACGATCCCCCCACAAGCCTGGTGCTGCACGCTCTTCAGAGTTGACCTCGCATTTCCTTCAGCTTTCTTCACAACATCCCAAGCCCGTACTTTTCAACACACTTCACCATGCGCGCGTCGTTCTTCACTGCACTCTTCGCTACGGTCTTCTTCGTGGGCTCGGCGGCTGCAGGTGAGCGAATACCTCTTTCTTTAGTAGGGACTGTCTGTGACAGTGTGCAGCTCCTCTCCAGTCTCGCCAGGTCGGCAACCTTCAGTGCAACCTCGCACGTCTTCGCATCGTCGGCGCGCTTGCCAGCACCACCGGCACCGTCGAGAAGATCAGCGACGCTACTGCTGAGTATGTACTTTATACTCGACACCTCTGCAGCAGCTGATGTCTGTTGCAGCGATGATGTTACTGCGTCGGCTGCCGACGACGCTCTCACCGGCCTCGACGGTGCCTCTTCCGGCATCAAGACCATCGCGCTTGCGCTCGTTTCCGGCCAGACTGCGCCGGCCGACGCGCGCGACCAGGTTGAGGCCGGTCTCACCCAGGCGAAGACGGCTTTGGACAGCATCTCGAGGTAAGCCTTCGCAGCGGACATCTACGAACGACTATTCATCATCTTATTATAGCACCGACGACGCCGTCACTGCACAGGTCACAAAGGCTCAGAAGTCGCTGGATAAGGCTATCTCTGCGGGCCAGGACGTCGTCGCGGAGTGCAAGTAAATGGTATAGGACTTTGTGGATGTTCTGTTTGAGGGAAAGCGAGGGCTGCGATGTATTGTGACTCGTTCATACCGCAATACACTGCAGTACTGCTTTAGAAATGTGGACTCCTTCGCTTGCAAATTGTGCGAAATGAAGAGAAAGAGAGTTGTCCGGCAGATTCAGCTTCCGCGTTTGGTTGAGGCTTCTCTCCGCCAACATCGTCGACGGCCTCAAGAGCCATGTACGCGCAGTCGCACCGGTCCAATACGTCTATGAGCAACCTCAGCTTGCCAATGGACGAGCCTTTCACGCCCCCGACGCACCGTTTGTCGATGCCAGTGGCCGCGGGTGGGATGGTTGAGTCGGTGCGCGTTTTACGCACGTGTAGCTCAGCATTATCCGCTCACGACAATACTATTACAGCCAACGCGCGCTGGCTCGCGTCCGCGCTCCAAGTCGCCGCTCAGGAACAGCATGACGTTCGACCAGCCTCAGTCCACGGAAGGCTCGCCCATGCCGCACGACGACGACCCATGGGGCCAGCGCGGCGGGTCCATGTACTCGCCGTCGCTCACCAACTCGGCGCCGTCTGTTGCGCGCTTCGCCAACAACCTCGCTCAGCGCGTCAACTCGCTGTTCAGCGAGCCGCGCTCGCCGTCGCTCATGCCGTCCGACGCGCAACTCGAGGCGGAGGCGGCCGCAGAGCGCGACCGCTCGCGACGCGAGGCCGAGCGTATCCTCAATCACGAGGCCGAGGAGCGCCGCAGGATAGAAGAGGGCGTCATGCAGTCTATGCGTCAGAACTCGCTTCCGCCGCCGCCTTCGACGCCGGGCGCTCGCGGCCGCTCGACTTCTCCGGCACGGAAGGAGAAAGACGGCTGGTGGAATGCGGCCAAGCAGCGTCTTACACCGACTAAGGAGCTTACGCCTGCACAACAAATTGTGCAGGAGACTAAGGCGAAGGAGAAGCGCGGGAAGAGCAAGGACGTCTCGCCGGGTCCGGGTCGGGAACGCACTCTGTCTACGCCTTCCATCCCTCCGGTCGCTCTTCAGCAGAACGTGTCGCCGAACGCGCTTGGCGCCTCGCCGAACCGCGATGCGCCGCCCCTCTATGCCCAATTTCGACAAGATGGTGCTCTCGACGTGACGAGCACGCTCGTAACAATCGCTCGCAGGTTCGAGAAGCTCGAGCGGTGGACTGTTGGCCACGTTAGAGCGCTGGAGGAGCGTATGAACGACGTCGAGAAGTATCTGGTGGATAAGGAGAAGGAGAAAGACAAGGAGACGGGCAGTAGGCACACTGCAGATCCATCCACGCTTTTCGAGCAGGCGGCTGTCGCAAAGGACGTCGAAGAGATGAAGGACGAGCTGTCAGAGCTGAAGGGCCGTATCACCGAGATTGGCAGGGAGTTCGTTGTTTTGCGACGAGAGGCGAGCAGGCCATTGCCTACTGCACCAGCTCCTGCGCCTGCGCCAACCCAGGCGCCTCCGCAGATCCCCGCAGTCTCGCCTGTCACATCTCCGTTAGCCTTGGGATCTACCTTCTCCTCAGGCTCCATCAACTCAACGTCGTCGCGCACTCGCAGTTATCCTGTCGGTGATTATCGGTCCAACAACTCGTCAATGCAGTCGCCACCCACGTCGCCACCCCCTCGTGCCTCAGCGGCTTCACCGCCTGGTCCTTCTCTCGCTCAGACTCTCCGGACACCATCACCGCTCCCACCTGTGGCCGAGCGTACTACTTCGCCCTCCGCCATCACTCCAACCACGCCGCAGCCCTCCTCTAATTTGCCAGCACCTCCCGCCCAGCGCCCACCGTCCGTTTCTCCGCCGCGCAAACGTTACACTGTTGCACTGGGTGGCGGTCCGATTTCGCAGCAACGCGAGCAGCTACAAACCGCATACTTTTCCTCAGTGCCAACATCAGACGAACCAGGATTTGTTGCCAGCGGCACGAGTGAAAGCGACAAGACAAGTCTGAATGACGATGCCGAAGACGGCCCTCCCCAAGGTGCCTCGCTTCGTCGCAAGGAAACCATTGGGTCCACGCCCATCTCCATCTCGCGTCTGTCACTTTCCCCGCCTGCCCGTGCGCAACCGGATCCCATCAGCACTTCACCGTCGCCCATGGGTCGCGCTCGTCCACGGCCTCAGTCGGCTGTCTTTAACACGTCTCCATCGCCAGGCAACTCGCGCATGCGCACTCAGTCCACGTACGGCGGCACGGGCCTGGCGTCTCCTGCTCCTCCTCGTATCGACCCACACAACCGCTCCAAGTCCATTGATCGCTTTGGGCTTGGGTTGGATACACCGCTCACGCCAGGCGGTACGGGCAAGTTCGTCGACCCGCTTCTCGCGCGACGCAAAGATACTGCAGGAATTGTTTCGCCCAAGCCTGTAGCAGGCAAAGGCAAGATCCCTATTGGACAGCTCGTGGCGTTCTTCGACGGGGACAAGAACACGTCTTAGGCTTCATATATGCTTGTACTCACGGCTTAGCATGCTCACACACTCACGACCTCATGAATTTCTTCTCCTTTATACTCAGCGTAACCGGATAAATGCTATAGTGCAATACAGGTTCAGACTCTTGTTTAGTCGTTGTGCTACTTGTAGCGTATGATCGCGTCGTGAGTGTTGGGCCGAACGCTGGGTGGTCTAGCCCCGCAATGCGGGGTAAAGGTTGCGGAGCGGCCGTTTGCCGGCCGCTGCTTCGTCAGTGCTCTCGACCATCATCATGTCCGCCATTCCAGCTGCAACGATGGGCGTCCTCTGCATCGTGGGCGGTATAACGGTATGGAAGTCTGCTAGAACATGTTACTGACCCGGAATTCTGACCAAACCGGACTACAGGGCTACGCACGTCAGTGACAACATTCTAGTTGCCTTGCTCAGCGCAACCGCTCAACTCTCTTATCTGGACTGTTTTAGGAACGCACTCCGTGCCCTCGCTCGTCGCCGGTTGCTCGTGAGTTCCTTCTCGATGGGCGTACCCGCTTCGGTCGATGTTGAACCAGTCCCCTTTGCCAGTGTCGGTCTTCTGTACGCTTACAGTGCAAACGGCTTAACCAAAGGGGCGCCCAATGCGCTGGAAGCGGCGCTCGGTATGAGCGAGTCTAGTTGGCCTACACCGCTTGCTGACCTCTACACCCTTAGGCGCCAGCGCCATTCTCTTCCTCTCCTCGCTACCGCGGGCAAGCAAGGGCCCAGTCCCTGCGACTCTCACCGTTACTGCTGCAATTGCAGGCGCTTATTACGGTCGCACCTGGCTCGCTCTTCGCAACGCTCGACGGGTGTAAATCAGCTGTCTTACCTGTCTTTCTGTCCCATCTGTGTCACAATTTACGGTCTGCGCATTCCGGTTCTCCCCACTCATCCATACCGTCGGTGCTCCGTGACCCAGTCAAGGCATCTCGTCAGAAGGTCTGGTCGGGCTGCTGAACACAGGTTTCCGTGTCAAACGTGCTTGCGCCTTCCGTGTGCCATAACGCTTCAGTATGATTCCATGCGCGCGGGTCACTATTTCTGTCGACGCCATAGGCTTCTGAAGTCTACCGGACCCTACAGGCAATCACTCGCGTGCTGTTTGCCTTTCAGTCTTGGGACATGACCACGAGCTCGCGGAATGAATGATGCTAAACGGGTTGTCTTCCTTCTATGTTTGTTCCCTATCGCTCGACAGCAGATGATACAACCTGTCGCAAGCTGCTCAACTCGGTGAACCGCCTTGACTGTGCGTCCATTAATAACATTTACCTGCGCTGCGCCCCGCCCGGTGTGACAGTTGCCGGACACTGTCTCTCCTGATTGGGCATGCCTGTCAATTCCTGCCGAAAGTGCAGCGATGAGAGCCATACGCTTCCCTGGCTTCTGAACCCCTCTCACCTTCTCTCCGTCTGTCCGACCGATCTGTTGGTGGTGTCGGCTACACATCGTTCATGTGGCGCGTTGTTGCTCAATATCGCCCGCGGGCGTATAAAAGGGTTGGATCGACTTGACCTTTGAGAAGCATCCTACTCCGGTGTCCCCAGTCCCAGAGATGGCTCCCTTCACTTCCTTCGTGCTCGCAGCTGTATGCCTGGCATCTACCTCGCTCGCTGCGCCGTCTCCGGTCGTCAGCGACAAGCCCGTGTCGGCGACCTTCACGAAGCAGATCAACCGCGGGAACCTGAAGGGACTCTTGGCACGTGACCAGGCTCGCGCGAAGGCTCTCTTGCGCAAGTCGTCGAACTCGCCGTTCTCGTCGAACGCTGTGATCAGGTATTGTCTTACTTTCTGCTGACTCCACTCGTCTTACCCACATCTCAGTGTCCCTGCGACGAACGAGGTGCGCTAACACGCGGCCCAACTTTATCAAGTTAACGCTGGATAGGCCGTAACATACCTTGCTGCCGTTCAAGTTGGTAGCCCGGCCACGACCTTCAACCTCATCATCGATACTGGTACGAAATTGCTCTCTTGATGAGTCGTGGACCGTCGCTGAACCGTCTCCCCTAGGCTCCTCCAACACATGGGTAGGAGCGACCACTCCTTTCCGGACAACGTCTACCAGCGTCAACACTGGGCGTCGCGTCGTAAGCACTTCATGCTTTCTACTGTCAGCTAAGTCTGATTCGATTCACGCAGGCGGTTCAATACGGCTCCGGTATGCTTCAGCGGCTGTATTCCATAGGCAGGACACTGACGTACTTCAATTAGGCGACTTCTCCGGCACAGAGTGTACGTTGTCTTCGACTTCATTGTACTATACGTCTAACGCTTTCGCAGTCACAGATCGTGTCGCGCTCGGCTCGAGCCTTGTCATTCCCAGCCAGAGCATTGGTGTTGCTAGCACTTCTGAAGGCTTCGATGGCGTCGATGGCATCCTTGGCATTGGACCGGTGGATTTGACGGCGGGGACGGTCTCCGGTGTAAGCACTGTGCCCACTGTCACAGGTCAGTCGATCGCTGCAGCGTCGCCCGTCCGCTCACTTCCGTACAGACAACCTCTTCCGCCAGGGAACCATCACGTCGAACCTCGTCGCCGTGTCCTTCAACCCGACGACCAGCGATGAGATCACCAATGGCGAGCTCACGTTCGGTGGTACGGATTCCTCGAAGTTCTCGGGAACCATCACGTTCGCTCCTATGTGAGCATATACGAACAAATTGTGTCTCTGTCACGGTGCTCATCGCTCTTCTAGCACCGGCACCTCGCCCGCGAACGAGTTCTGGGGTATCAACCAGGTCATCACGCTCGGCTCCACGTCGATCCTCGCCAGCACGGCGGGCATCGTTGACACCGGCACCACCCTCACTCTCATCGCCACCAACGCGTTCACCCGCTACCGCTCCGCGACTGGCGGTGTCCTGGACCGCAACACGGGCCTGATCCGCTTCACTCAGGCGCAGTTCAACGCCCTCCAGCCGCTCAACTTCGTCATTGCGGGCCGTACCTTCGCGCTCACCGCGAACGCACAGCTCTGGCCCCGCTCGCTTAACGTCGACATTGGTGGCGTCGCGAACAACATCTACGGCATCGTGAACGACTTGGGCACCAACTCCGGCGAGGGGCTCGACTTCATCAACGGGCAGACGTTCCTCGAGCGCTTCTACAGCGTGTTCGACACTACCAACCGCCGTGTTGGCTTCGCCACTACGGTACGTCGGAGCGGAGCATTCGCACGAGACAGACTGTCAGACTGACAATATTGATCTTACAGCCGTTCACCAACTCGACGAGCAACTAAAGGAGTGGGATACATTGGTCTCTGTACATATCACATTCAATCTTTTGGCATTGCACACCTTGTGAATAGGTCGGCCGCATCAACTTGACGGTGTTGGCACCGAGGCTCCATACTCAAGACAGTTACAACTGGGGCGAGAACGTGGTGCGAAGATGCTGGACCGTTAGCTGCTAAGACAGTGACAACTGAATTTACACGAACCGCTCACGCCTCGTACAGTATGCGTCAATGTTGTACTCACCAAGTACGGACCTGTTGCCTTATCTTCAAAGAAACTACGCAACGTACATAAATAGCTTTACTTTGCGGCCACTGTGCCACGATGGACAGTACTGTAGCGCTTGCAGCGAGCATCCGCGCGGAGAAGCCAACTGTGCGAATTGTTCGCAATATTTAGTACAGATCCGCGATACAGATGCCATGCCTTGCACGATAAGATTACCGTCTCGACGGCTTCGAGATCGTCGCATCGACGGTCAGGCCTTCTTGCCCTTGGCCTTCTTTCCTTTCTCCTTCTCCTCCTTGGCCTTCCTCTCCGCGGCCTCCAGCTTCTCCTTCTCGTGAATGGCGTCGTTCAGACCCAGGCGGTTTCGTGCGATCTCAATGGCGTAGAACTGTCGTTGGGAGTAGATCAGCGAATGTTCCTTGTGCGTCGAAAGTCACCCGGACCTGCATGCGCATTACTGGGATCGTCGGTCAGCTAATCGCCCAAACGTCCGCATGGGAGGGCAGACGGACCGAATATGGAATTGAATTGGGAGTACTCGTCTGTCGCGTCTGTCCGGATGAGCGACCCGAAGTTGAACTTGTCGATCTTCTTCTCGTAGCTGTATGCTGTGAGCCGGTGGTGTAGACAGGACGCGACGGGTCTTGGACATACGCGTTGACGAAGTTGCGCCATTTTTCCTTTCCCTCTGGCGTCTTCATCGCATCTGCGTAATGCGTGAGCCCGCACGCTGCTGCAACATGCGTCACATCACAGGCGTACCTTCGTCGAGCTTGACAAGGCCGGTATATGGAGGCTCCACGAGCTCGGGAAAGGTTTCGGACAGGTGGGCGAAGATCTCGTCGTCAAGCCTAGCCAGCGTTCAGCGCCCGGGGAGTGCAGGCGCCGGGCACCGCCATGCGTACTTGGTTAACCGAAGGTCGCGCGGCTGGACTGCGCCGATGAGATTCCAATACGTCTGCGAGCCGGACAGCGAGCTCAGCGCTCAGCACGGATAGTCGGGACGCATAGCTCGCCCGGACCGGATGCGCACCTGTGCGTGCTCGACGGCGACGACGGCGAACCTGGCGCGATACAAGATCACCGAGCTGCCAGCGCGGACGTGGCAGAAACCTGCTCACTGCTTCTCGATCTGTCCAGCGCGTGAGCCATGGGTACGACGCGCTGAGCGCCGTTGCGCACCTCGACGGCGTTCTGCGCCGTGTTCGGGTCGAATTTTTGGGTGGCCATCTGGGGGACGCTGCAACGGGAAGGGACAAGGTGGAAAGGGGCTATTGATCCGTGCCCGAGTCCGTTGCCCGGTCACCTCTCCCGGATGCCATGCTCACGGAAAGCGATCCGGGTCCGTTCTTGCTCAGAGAATGCTCGGAGCGCGGTATATATGTAGATATGTCTTAATGATGCTTCGACGTAACGCTCCTCGCTTGCATGGACGGCGACGACGACGACTGGGCAGCGTTCGACGCACTGCTTGCAGCGGTGCCTGACGCAGACGACCTCATTCCCAATGTACGAAACTTTCCCTGCTTACGTCTTTGCTCAGTGACGGTGCCCTATAGAGCTATTCGACGCGTGCACAACACCCATGTGCTTTGCGCAACTCGCTCGACAGCCTGCGCCAGGCGTTGCCCACTGAGCTTCTCCAGGAGCCAGAGAGCCCAGACGTTCTCATTATCGAAGCCTCTTCGAGCACCGCGGCAGTCGCACCGCCGTCGCCGCGCATGTGCCCTCGTGAGAGCGATTGTCGGCCGTACATTGGGGGACTGCGTCTTGCGTCAACAGTCCAAAAGGCAGCTCCCATCAACGTAGATGAAGTAGAGGTCCTGGAGCCGGAGCCGGCGGGGACACGAAGACGTCGTCGACTGGCTTCTAGCCGGTACGTAGCCAGTTTCGTATTGTTCGTAGGAGACCTGAGGGCTGCACAGGAGGAACCACAGCCCAGGGAACGACGATGACGGCTCCGAGTACGAGGAAGGCACGCCTCCGCCAGTCGATGAGAAGCCTAAGAAGTTGCCGAAGCGCAGCGAAACGCACAGGCATCCGTGGTCTGAAGAGGAACAACTCTGGTTGGAGCGGTTGATCACAGAGATTCCTCGTGGTACGCCTAGGAGGTGGGTATATGGTATGTTGACCCAGCCGCGACATGTAGTTGATCTTCCTTCAGGTGGGCCAAGATTTCGGCAGCCATGGGCGGCACGCGGACTACGCGCCAGGTAACCTCCAGAGTCCAGAAATACTTTGGCAGATTGGAGAAAGTGGGAGTGGATATTACGGTCTTGTAAACGTACCTTTGTCGTGTTGCTTTGGAAACTGTGTCCTACGCAAAA